>APFE031447700.1:0-12768 GCA_000404065.3 Pinus taeda | reverse complement strand
GCATAAATTGAATACCACTTTATTATTAATTAGAAGTTTGTGAACTTGTGAGAGGTAAACATTGCACTTGTAAAATTAGATTATGTGTAGTAAGATCTGTTTAGAATATTTAAATTTGTTCTATTTTATGAAATTAATATATAAAATGTTTCATTAATTAAAAGTGTTTTGAAGATACAAAATAACAAATATTCTTCTATATGTGCCAACTTACACAAATAGAAAATTAGGGTGTGCTTATCTATGCCCTCATCCTTCGCACT
The DNA here is from genome assembly GCA_000404065.3 of Pinus taeda. NCBI lineage: Eukaryota > Viridiplantae > Streptophyta > Pinopsida > Pinales > Pinaceae > Pinus > Pinus taeda. Next base: position 12,505 of record APFE031447700.1, on the reverse strand, counting down.
TAGTTCTTTTAAAGATGTGGTTATGAACAAACCTTTACTTTAGTTGTTCTAAATATTTCTTTTCCTAATGCATATGTTGTGAGAAAATTTGAAGTTTGGTGTTAATGTTGAATATCTTGAAAAGTTGAATCATCGAAATAATGGGTTTTGGTCTAATAGAATAAAACTATATCAGTGAATCAATTTCATTTAGTCAAATCACTTTGAGTGTTTTTTGGTTTGCTAGCTAATGTGATTCTTGAGATCACTGATACACCTAACATGTGGCTTGAGTAGAGGTGACCTAGGGGAATCTAAGTCATCAAAATTAGTCAGGGATCACACTCGACCTCGGTCACACTCGCCCTTAGCATCACTAATTTTTTGCCACTGAAGTTTCAAACTGGTGACTTTTTCACCATAAAGTGTCGTAACATAACACTCTATCGCCATCTACTCTATGCCCCATGTGCTCAAAGCACTTTGAGTTATATCCATGTTCTATAAAAAGAAATTGTTTTAAAAAATGGTTGAATATTAAAATGTTTTTTAGGACATCGTAGATTGTGGTGATGAGAATGTCTAGTTTGTTACTTCAAGGTTTTGTGTTTTAATCCTCCCATTTATATATTATTAAAATTTTGTTTAAGTTGGCCTTCCCAATTTGCCTCTACATTTTTGTTATTTATGACTCATTTGTTATGGTTTTGTGGTTTTAATCCTCCCATTTGTCTACTATTAAAATCCAGTTTAAGTTGGTTTTCCAAACTTGTCTCTAAATTTTTGTTATTCATCTTTTTTTCATGGTTTCATGGTTTTAATACCCCATTTATATACTAGCGTTTGCACTAGCAGGCGCAGAGCAACACCAATAGGATATGTCGACCTAACTCCATACCTAACATATCAACAATTTTACATTCATTTTATTTGGTGCATCCTGCTAAAACTTGGGATTGTCGAAGGCTCATGTGGTTTGGCCCACCTGGAAAGAGAATAAGAGGATGGATCACAATCGGCGATTTCACAGCGAAGGACTTGGTTGTACCTCCCAAAAGCTGCAATCGTCGACGAGTGACGTGGTCTAGACCATGTGGAAAAGGAATAGGGAAGGTCTGTGTGAGGTTTTATTATGTAAAACTTTTGTTAATCCTTTTACGTCCAACCTCATGATTTAACACATAAAACATATATGTTGATCCCGCATTTGCGATCACTGATCCCCTTTTTGCGTTTGCGCCCGGTCCTTTGGTTCTTCATGTGACCGTAGTCCAGCCCTCGTATTGGAGGCCCCTTCCCCGATGATTTCCAATCAGAGATTTCACAACGTGCACACTACGCCTCATCCTCCGATCACTGATTTGTGATTGTTAACATCATTGTTACCACATCATTGCCACATGCCATCCAAAAAGAGGTGACATGTGTCACCTCTTTTTGGCCCTTTTAACCCTTGAAAATGATGAGTTCGTCTGCCACATGTCCACCGTACTGCCACATCATTGCTGATGTTATATGCCATGTGGCACTCATCAAAACAAATTGATGGTTTGTCATGTGTATCTAATTGAATCCAATTTTCGTTTGTCATGTGTCGCTTATTAGATTCAATCATTGTGCAACACACGTACCTTTGGGAGGAGAGAGAAAAGACCCGACCTTCTCTATTTTTGTGAGTAATTCCTTTGTTAATTTGTTATTGGCCCTTCCCGACACTTTAACACTTGAGCCCTATTCCTGACACTTTTTTCGCATATCGCAATCGGAGCTTCGTTATGGTTGGAACATTGTAACCGCCGATCATCGATTGCCAATATAGCTTTACGCTCGGATATGCGATAAAACCATACACCTCGGAATTGCAGGATGTGGGATTTGGAACCTCAGATCACCAATTTGTGATATCGACAATTGAATATCATTGATTTTTATTGGGAGCTCCAATAAGGGGGCTAGACTACAACCATATGAAGAACCACAAGAGCAAGAGCTAAACAAAAAGGTGATCGACAATCGCAAGTTTCAGAGGGTGCGATCAAATGCAATACGATGAAATCATCAATTGTGATATTACAAAGGCCCAGGTGCATATGATTTGGTCCCATGTGGGGACTGTTTATAATGTAATATGTCAAAGAATCGGCCCCCTTTTACACGAAGTCCCAAAGTCTTATGTTAAAGGAATAAACGTGTAACACAATATTATAAAGAATCAAGCCCCTTCCCCGGTGATTTCCAATTCGAGGTTTCACAATATGCACACTACGCCTCATCCTATGATCACCAATTTGCGATTGCTGACATCATTACTGCCACGTGCCTCCTTATGAATGGTGACATGTGTCACCTCTTTTTGGCCCCTTCTAACCCTTGCAAATGTCGATTTCGTCTCTCATGTGTCAACTGTGCTGCCACGTCATTGTTGATGTCATATGCCACATGGCATTTATCAGAATGAATTGTTGACTGCCACGTGTATCTAATCGGATCCTATTTCTGTTTGCCACATGTCCTTTATTAGATTCTATTGTTGTGCGACATGCATCCCTTTGGGAGGAGAGAGAAAAGGCTCGATCTTCTATGTTTTTGCAAGTAATTCCTTCATTAATTTGTTATCAGAACTTCCTGACACTTTAACACTATAGGCCTATTCCTGACACTTTTTTTGCATATCGCAATTGGAGCTTCGTTATGGTTTGCACATTGCAACCGCCGATTGTCAATCACTGATATCACTTTATGCTCTGATATGCGATATAAACATACACCTCGAAACTGCATGATGTAGGATTTGGAACCTCTGACCATGATGTAGGATGAGCTCCAATATGGGGCTAGACTACAACCATATGAAGAACCACAAGAACAAGACCAAGAGGTAAAGAGAAAGGTGATCAGTGATTGCAAGTTTAAGAGGGTGCATCCAAATGCAATATTATGAAATCATCGATTGTGATATTACAAAGGCCCAGATGCATATGTTTCAGTCCCATGTGGGGCATGTTTATAATGCAATATGTCAAAGAATCGATCCCCTTTTCCACTAAGTTCTAAAGTCGTCTTTTTAAAGGAACAAATATGCAACATACTATTATAAAGAATCTACCCCCTTTCAAGCCAAAGGGTTTAACATACCAAAGGCTTTGGCCTTGAGTTTCCACCTAAGCCCTAGGGGCTAGGCGCATCGAAAACTTCACGCCCCGCATAATATAAAGTGGCATACGATCTCCAAGTCTATACGGTCACTGTTTTAAGGTTTGCGCGTTTCTCAATCGTGAAATTCCCACTTCCTTAACAACCGTCAATTTAGCATATTCACTATGACAATTTAATTATTAAAATTTAGTTTAAATTAGCCCTTGAAATTTACCTCTAAATTTTTCTATTTATCACATTTTTTTTTATTCTTGAATGATGACAAAATGATATCACCTAAATGAAATTCTAGATATATATAGATTTTTAATTATGAAAAAAAATGGTGTCTAAGTATGCTAATGCTAATAAATGGGACCTCTTTAAGATTTGTTCACGCACTAAAAGATAAATGGATGCATTTTAATTATTACTATTGAATGGAGGGATTGAAGCAGATTAGCCTCGGAACTCGACAAAAGATATAACCCTAGCCTAGAGATATACTCAGTAATTGATATCCCACGCCATCGGGTCAAACTTGGAAGGAATACTTACAGTTTCGTTAGGCAGTAAAGCTTGAAGGTTATGAAATTTATGAAATTTATGAAATTGTCCAATTCCCATTGGACTAGAGATGAAAGCCTCACATATGTAAGTTCACTAAAAACCAAACTATTAACAATCATGTTTGGATGTTAAGGAGAATAAAATTCTAGAAAATCATCAAACAACAACCATAGGTTCATAGAAATAACTATCCTCGTCGAATCAAAGGTTATCAAAATAAATGAAGCCTCACCCAAAAAGCTGAGCAGACCTAATGAATCTAATAAATCTGATTTTGCTAACAAATTGGTACTCCAAACATTTTAGAAAAATTTCAGAATTTCCATGAATCATTTTCATTAAATAAAAATCTATTAACATTAAAACCGTCTATCTTATATAAATAAGCATTTTTTATTTAATAGAAAGAAAAAAAATATATATTATTTTTAAAAAATATTTAAATTTAAATTTCCTCTCAAATTTTAAATTTACAATTTATAATTTAGATGTATTCATATGGTTTTAAAGTTGGTTTTTGGGCATGAATATATATCGGTTATATAATAATTTAGTTAAATTATATTTTATTAACAAGGTCTGCAGGCAGCGGGAGTCCTTGCCTATATAACTGAAAAATTAGCATGTTATCTAAAAAGAAATTCTCGTGGGGTTGGGGTTTACCCAGTGCGTATTACAGTTGTTGCAAGTGTGTGACAATTGTTGCCATTGGCAAGCACTAAATGGAACGAATTGTCGACTCCATTACTCGCCGATGCCAACGCTGTTCCAAGTGTGTGACAATTGTTGCCGTTGGCAAGCACTAACTGGAGCGAATTTTCCAAAACAAATTGTCCACTCCATTACTCGCCAATGCCAATTCCCCATTTCATTTCTTCTGTTACCAGACAGGGGCATATGGTCAGCTTGCCCGAGCAGAGTCTAGCTTTGTTTCAAAACTAATGGAAGGCACAAGAAATTTTGGGATCTTGGATGGTGATGGGGATAATTCGACTGTTCACAACTGGGAGGGAAGGATTTTTGTAATGGGAGATTTGGCCTGGCCAAGACACACGGAAGAGCCCGTCCATGTAGCGAAGACTCCGATGTGGTGGACGATCAACAGAGGAACTTCAAAACTTGTGAATGGAACAATGAGAGCTCTGGGACGAGCACGGTCATGTCTGAGGGCAAGAGGAAGGGCAAGAGGAAGAATATGAATTATAGGTTGCTTTCTGTGACCTCCACCAGAATCGCAAGTGGCGCAGATATAATTGTTAGATGGAAGAACCGTGAGCATCAGCAATAGCAACAACACAAGTCTGTTGTTACGAAGAAGACAAATTCCATATTCTTAGCGAAGAAAGCTAGTGCTTGCACTGAATGTGGTAAGGAGTAAGCGCTGGCTGTACAGTTCCTACTCTTCGAGCTATTCTTGCAGCTGATCAGGCGGGTATGACCTTATGATTCAACCAAATAGGGTATGTGGATTATGGCTATTCCATTCGAAAGATGAATGCACAAATACTATCAGTGATCTGGCCTTGACTCGGTCAGAGGGCTTAATTGCTCCATAGTATAGTGTGAGTGCGAATATATAGGGCTTTTGTCACGGAAGGCCATAACATTTAATGTTTTAGATTAATGTTAACTTACAACTTAGCATTAGTTTCTTGCATTGGAGAAAATCCAATCCCGTATAATTAAACCAAACTTTATATGTATCGTAAAAAACTCAACTTTGGTTATCTTATTTTGAATACATTGAAAAATTAGAACCCGTAATAAGACTTCAAATCTGGTTGTCCAATCACATTAAAAATAAATCATTTTAAATATGTTTTTTAAGAAAACTTTGGTTAAATGCGGGAAATGAGATGTATTTTCAGATATACCCCGGTTTAATGAAAATAGAAAGGGAAACCATGTGTTCATCAAACTCTGAAAATATAACCACGCGTTCAATGAAAATAGAAAAAGAAACCACGCGTTTAGTGAAAAATAGAAAAAGAAACCACGTGTTTATTTAGTGAGCTACCATTGTCAATGGGATGTGGGAATATGGAAATGACTATGGTATGCCACTCTAGCCATTGTGTGCTATCGTGCTCTACATGACACTGAAGATATGTTTGATATAATCAATTAATATGGTTTTGAGACAAATTAGACACTGCAGGGCTTTGAGCCAAATTAAACCCAAAGATTCCGGAAGATCCCAGAGACCTAGGAAATTCGAGACGCTTCAATCCCTTGAAGTGATACAACAACTAGAAAGGATGCCTCCAAGGTAAGGAAAAATTTTAAAACCAGAACTAAATGCAATTCCATCTGCCCTGATTTTTTTCTTAGAATCTCCAAAATCCATCTCCCCATCATTAATTTTGTGATTGTTTTCTACAAATTTCAACTTTTTTTATGAAAATATGAACTGAAGACATCTAAAACTAGGGTTGCTTTTAATGTTATTGGATTCCTAGAAAGTTTATCAAACTGCAAATATGAGCAAAATATCTAATCTCAAATCTAGAAATCTCTAGATGAAATTTTCATGAAAATTCAATATTATTGTAGAAAATACAAGTTAGAAACCTTGTTGGGTTTGAAAGAAACCATATAGAAAATGGAACCTTGAATTATGGTTGTGAAATTTACATTTTACAACAAGTATAGTTGTACGCTATAAGAGATTCAGGTAAAGGATGAGTAATTCTGAAGAGCCAACCTGTAGGCCAGCAGAAAACTGAAGTCAAACTTTGAGAGAAGAATAGACCTTGAAGACTTAAATGACTCATCTACAATCCATACCTGTAAACCCCAACTTGAGCATAAAAATTAATACTTTGAAGTATAGAATAAGAAATCGTAAATGGATATTGATATATCTCAAACAAAAACATGGTTTGCATTGTTCAAACCATACCTAAGAAGAAATGAAGTGTATCCTACATGGATGCAGAAAAGAATGTTATTCTAGCCCTTTTTTCCTGTAAAATTACAGCTTCTGTAATTTTATACACTTAAAAAAATTATAATATTCTATTTTTATACACTTAAATCTATTTTAATAAATTAAAAATTAAAACACAACTAAATGAATCAATGGCACTGTAATTTCAATCTAAATTAAAAATAATATACATTTTAATTTAAATTAACGGTACTTTAATTTAAGTCTATTTGTGTTCCAAATTCATGATTTACAGGTTGCGCACTTACTCGACGAACAACACAGTAAACCAACAATGCGGTAAATGCCTCCAACAACCACAGATAAAATAAGTAAACACATATGAAAAGCAATTTGGTAAAACTGGTTAAAAATCACACATTAACATCATACCATAATAAACTGGTTAAAACTAGTTTTATTTTCATTTTCATAGGAGTCCTCAATACACAATAAAAACCCGACACTCATAAGTGAATCTTACTGAGCAGAAGAATTGGAACATACAAATATTTTATAAAAAGGGTTTTCTCAGCTACCTTTTCAACTACTCCGTGCATTGGGAATCAACCATGAAAATATGTTAATATTACTCAGGGAATTCTCAATAAGAATTTGGAGCATGAACGAGCGCCACGCCAAATATTTAAAGTGGGTTTACTCCTCTCTGCAATGCGAGTCAACAACAAAAACCATGTCGATATAAACTTGACAAATTCTAATTGCATGTTAAAAGTTTTAACAGACTTATGATTTGAAAAGAATCAAACAAAAATAAAACAATACCTGGCTAGAAAGGTAATGCACTCCATTGTTGTTTATGTAGGACATCTCATTGAATAACATCATCGGGGATTATAACCTGCATGCTGATAGCTAAAGATGGGACAATGAAATTTATAGCTACTGCATTAAACCACCGGACTAGTAAGAAATCCATTTTTTGTGGCAGCTTCATGTAGCTATTGTTTTCTGCAAAATTGCAACCTTTGTCCATATTTTGGGTGGCAGCTATTACATATATTTTTTACAGAGATTGCTTTCTACAAGAATGCAGCTTTGCGCCTCTCACCTGTTTTTCTGCAAGGTTGTAGCTTTGCACCTCTGGTTGGTTTGCTTTCTGCAAGATTGTAGCCCATGTCCAGTGTTTTTGTGGCAGCTTCTGCTACAACTTTTGGAGGCAACTATTGCTTTCTGAAAGATTCACCCTTCCTGTACAACTTTTGGCCAGGTATTACTTTCTCAAATATTCACGCTTTGGCAATTGAACTCCTGGTCAGCGATTGCAACAATATTCTCCCTGTGAATGAATTCACAGATCATTCAGATGAAGTGGGAATTCACATATGATTTCGAGGAAGAAGATAAGACGCGTGGATGGTAAATAATGAGAAGTGTGAGACAAGGAGCTAGGTGTTGAGGCTGCCTGCTACACCTGACAACTCTGTCTTTACGTGGCTACACAGCTAAGTGGCAACGCATGAAAAAATCACTGCTGCTCGAACTTTGGATATAAAATGAAGTGCAACATAATTTTTTTGGGATATAAACAAACTTTGTAATTAAAATGCAGGGTGCTAGAAAACTTTGTATATAAAAAGTTACCACAATATTTCCGTATCGGGCCACGTGAAGGCTGTAATAAGAGGTACAATATTTTTCAAAAAAAAACTTTGGTTAAAATTTCGGTGAATGACATCGTCAACATTAAACTTTGGTTAAAATAAGTATAGGTGGAAAAAAAATCGATCAAAAGATGAATTAATGAAGGGTCTATGATGAATCGATCGCTATAGTCCTGCTAAAGGCAGGGACAATAATATCTATAAATGTAAATAAAATTTTGATTATTTTTTTTTATAAATGAGTTTAGAATTTAATAATTATAATAATTTTGTTCATTATATTTGGTTAATAATATTTTTAAGACTTTTTTTAAATGCAAAATTATCTATATTTTTGTTTTATGATGATTACCTTTAGTGTTTAAAAATTTTAAAATTAAAAAAAGGTTAAAAAAAGGGAGAGTTTATTAATATTTATCTTTTAAAAATATATAGAATTGTAAAATATTTATTGGTAAAATATGATATGTTATGTTGTATAAAATTATGTTAATAATTTTGTTTATTTGAAAAAAAAAAAATAAAAATTTTAATTTAATTATCAATAATTAATAATTATTAGATGGATGGTTGGGATTTAACTTTTATAGAATATTTTAGAATATTTCTAGTAATATACATAAATCAAATACTAAGATTTATTTCTAAACCAATATGCTTTTTTTTCCTTTTAATTAAATTCACTAATTAAAAATAATTCACCCATATGAAATGAGTTCTTGTTTTTTTTCTTACAATAGAGAAGAATATAATCTTCTCACCATGTTTTTTTGCCATGATTAATTATATATATAGGGTTTTTTAAGTGTGGTTCACAAACACCTTGATCTTTAAAACTTATATACTAAAATTTGTTTCACCCTTTACTCATTAAAAACAATATATGAACCATCGGGATGACAACTCAAAGCATTAAAGGATCTAATCAGATAGCTGAATAGTCATTTCAAATTCGCACTCCCCAGTAACATCCATTATTACATGTTTTGTTTGGGATTTATTTGTTTAGATTTAAAATGATCTTAAATGTTAAGGGTGGGTGGCATTTTTATTGTTAAAATTAATATTCAATATCACACTTCTTTTTATAATTTTTGAAAAAATTTCACATAATAATTTATCATAACCTTTTTATAAGAAGAGGAAAATTCTCACATCATAACCTTTCCAGCAATAGAAAATCAATATTTTCAAATTTTATACATCAACAATTTTAATTAATAATTTAATTGTTTCTACCAATAAAATAGATATAAACTTTTAAGCTAATTTATATATAAGAGAAAATAGTGTTTTTACATTTATAAAATAAAACTCTTTAAACATAAATAAATTATTATAAACAATACGACGGTAAAAAAAATCTTTTCATTAACAAAGTAAAAAAAGTCACATGTTTTAATGTGCGCATAGAATTTATAAATTCAAAAAACAAATTAAATAATTCATTTTTATTATTTAAAATATATGCATATATAGAACACTCACTCTACAAATATTTGAATTTTAGGTTAAATTATTTAGTGTGTATGATAATATATTTTTATCATTTAAAACATATATCGAATATTATTTTATTATTATTTGAATTCTTGCCATCTTTTCGAAAATATTTTAAGAGACACAATAATAAATCGACCTATCTAGTATCCTATTAATTACTAATATTTTTGTATTCAACCAATTTAATTTTTTGAATATATAAAAACCAAACGCATAAGATTTTCTCATATAATAGCTTTTAAAATAAACATAAAAAAAAATGGCTAAATTTAAAAATTCAGTCTTTGAATATATAAATATCACTATGAATGAAAAATATTAATTATACTATTTAAACTAAAAAAAATTATTTTAAATAATTTTTAATTACTATAAATGAATAATTAATTAAACTAATCACTCGTTTGAATTTTTCTAAAAGTTTTTGACTACCAATTTGTTAGCAAAATTGGATTTATTGGATTCATTAAGTTTGCTCAGTTTTTTTGGGTGGAGTTTCATTTATTTTGATCACTTTTGACTCGATAAGGATTGTTATTTCTATGATCCTATGGTTGTTGTTTAATGGTTTTCTAGAATTTTATTCTAATTAACATTCAAATATGATTGTTTACATGATTATTAATAGTTTTGTTTTTAGTGAACTTACATATGTGAGGCTTTCATCTCTGGTCCAACGGGAATTGGAGAATTTCATAACCTTAAAGCTTTACTCCCTAACGAACCTATAAGGATTCCTTGTGTGACCCGATACCGTGGGATATCATGTACTAATCATATCTCTAGATTGGGCTTATATCTCTTGTCGAGTTCGAGTCTAATCTCCTTCGAGCAAATTCCTCATTCAATAGTAATAATTAAAATGCATCCATTTATCTTCTAGTGAGCGAACAAATCTTAAAGAGGTCCCATTTATTAGCATACTTCACACCATTTTTTTTCATAATTAAGAATTTAAATACATTTCATTGAGGTGATATCATTTTGTCCATCATTCAAGAATATTTTAAGTATATAGTTAAAGTATTCTTAATATAAAAAAAAAAGGTGATAAAAAAAAAAAAATAGAGATAAATTTGGAATGCTAAGTTAAACTAGATTTTAATAATATATATGAGGATTAAAATCACAAAATCATGAAAAAAAGAAGTGATAAATAACAAAAATGTAGAGACAAAATTGGGAGGTAAATTTAAACTAGATTATATTAATAGACAAATGGGAAAATTAAAACTACAAAACCATGATGAAAAAGTGATAAATAAAAAAATATAGAGGCAAATTTGGAAGGCCAACTTAAACCAGATTTTAATAATATACATATGGGAGGATTAAAACCACAAAACCATGAAGCAACAAACTAAACTTGCTAATCCCCACAACCTACGACCTCCTCCAAAATATTTTAATATTCAACAATGTTTAAAAACTGAAAAACAAAATAGCGTATAGATATAACTCAAAGTGCTTTGAGCGCAAGGGGTGTAGAGTAGATGGTCATAGGGTGTTATGTTAAGGCACTCTGTGGTGAAAAATTGATCGGTACAAAACTACATGGGCAAAAATCTAGCAATGCTAAGCGTTGGTGTGACCCAAGCTAGGTGTGATCCTTGTGCGATTTTGATGGCTTAGATGCCCCTAGGTTGCCGCTAGTCAAGCCACCGAGTAGGTGTGTGAGTCATAATGATTAATGTGGGGTGCATGGAAAAGAATAAGATGCATATTGCAAGGTAAAGGAAAAAATAGTAATAATCGAACGTGTATTTTTATTTATGTAATTTTTTGTATACTTTATTTTCTTAATTTTTTATATATGTAATGACTATACTGGATTAATATATGTTAAATATTTAGGTAATTTTGATTATGAATATGTAATAATTTTAATGTTAAATAAGAAGAAAAATGTTTATTATTAAGATGTTATTCAAATTGTGTATATTATTAAGATGTTGTTATCTATATTATGTAGGTTAAATTAAGTTTGAATATTTCTCGGGTATAATTTAAATTAATATTTTTATTCAAATCCTTTTACGATATATATATATAATTCGATAAAAAATAAACATAATAACAAAAATTAATTTTATTTTATTCTTAAAAATATTAATATAATGCATTAATAAAATTTAAAAAACAAATATATATAATATTATAAATAATTTGGAATTTATAATTTTTCAAAAATTAAAAATTTTTTATATCTATGCCACGGATGATGGTTTTATGCTACAAAGTCTGAAAATTTGCAGGGGGGCGATCTGACAATGCGAAGATAATATCTATTCCAAAGCGTTGACAGTAAGGAATGAGTGAAAGCGGTAGGAGTGGAGAGATCCCCTCCTACAAGAACGTTGTGATCAGTGATTGTAGCAGGAGCAACAGAGAGGTGACAAATAATGAAGTCGCAGGAGGAGAATAGGAAACCCCTATGATGAGGAAGAAGTGGTAAATGAGGATAAAGGGTCAGTGCTTCCCAAGAGCAAAAATGTTATGCTCTTAACCTGCAAGATGATACCAGAATACCGAATATGCGAAGAAATATACCCAGAACATAGAACAATGAGAAATAACAGCAAATATTTTATTATTCAGAAAGCAATGTTCACTTGCCTCTTCGAGGGGGCAACCTCCAATAGAGCTGAGCTCAATGACAAAATAAGACATGATGCTCCTCGAGGGGAGTCTCTATCCTTTATATATGATTCATACATGCAATACCATGGTTCTTATTAATACCATCTATCTAATACCATGGCCC
>APFE031447694.1:0-11995 GCA_000404065.3 Pinus taeda | reverse complement strand
AAGATATGAATTTTGTGTTTGGTTGAGGCCCATATGAGCACACTATCCACAATTTCTCGAGTGTGCTTTGTAAAATCGAACCCTGTGTGGAATTTTTTCATTGACCTTTATTGAACAAAATCATATCTCTAAAGATATTCAAATATATGTGTTTTCAACATATGGACTCTTAAGGGTGACAAGGTGTGCCTTGTTATAACTCGGTGTAAGGAGTCTAATGGAACCAATAGTTTTCCATTTGGGTGTCAGTATGGAATTTATGGAAATTTGCAATTCGCTTCCAAGATCCATTTAGGGATAGATTGTGAATTTTGTCCATGGGTATAAAAAACAAAACCTAGTAATATAAATGAGTTATGTATGTGTTCAAACTTGTGTTTGCCGATGTCCATTTGAGCACACTACCCACAACCACTTGAGCCAAAATTTAAAAAAAATCGAAACACTTGTGAAAATTTGCATTCATCAATACTAAGCAATACCCTAGCTTTGAATATCCTCAAATAAATTATATTTTGACCTACAAAATCATAGTTAAGGGGCTCCTTAGTTGTATCTCGATGCAAGAATTCTAACAGAATTGACAGTTTTCCAATCCAAGTCCGAGTTTGAATTTTATGCAGAATTTTAACTCGCTTCCAAGATCCCTTTAGGTACATATTGTGAATTTTGTCCACGGGTATAAAAAACTAACCCAACCATAGAAATGAGTTTGGTAATTTCTAGCTTTTGTGTTTGGAAAAGGCCCATGTGACCAGACTACCCATGGTCACTTGAGTGAGCATTTTGCAAAATCCAACCCCTTGTGCGAAATTTACATTAATCTTTATTGGGAAAAACCCTAGCTCTAGAGATCCTCAAACAAACAATTTTTTGACCAATGGAGTCCTACGTGTGGGGTGTTAGTAGCTGGAATATGCTGCTAGGGGTCCAACATCCAAGTATAGTTTTTTATTTTATGGGGAGATGCAAATCACTTCTATGGGTCATTTAGAGGCGTATTGTGATTTTTTTCATAGGTGTAATAACCAAGATAAATAATATACCTTTAATGCTATCTAGTTTATTGGGCTTCTAACAAATAATTTTTATCCTTTAATTTTTTTTAATATCCATTTCTTGATTCCATACGATATAGATCAAAAACTAATGTAATAAGAGTGAAACCTTATATATATGTCTGACTTTCAATCAATATGTTTGTACTGAGAATTTTGAATTTAGCTTTGGATGCAACCAGTTTTGAGGATCAATATTAAAATAAGTGTGGGCATTTTGCATAAAGTTGGAAAAATCGTTTACTAAATTGAAAACCCTATTTTTGTGGAAATGAAATACTTAATAATCTGAAATATGAAATCTAGAAACTCAAACATAGTGACTTCAAATTTGAATGCATAATTAGACAATGTAAGTAAATGTACTATATTGACCTTGCATCACAAGTTGGCAATGCCAATTGATGTATATTCAAATGGAATTTGAAAACCCTAGTTTAGTGTAATTTAGAAACCCTAATTTTGCGGAATCTGAAATCCTTAGTAATGTGGAATTCGATGGAATGTAATGTATAAATAGACTTCTTTTTTATATCGTTGTGACTAAGTTATACCCAACACACTATAACAAACACCCATAAGTGACATACATAACGCACTTACATTAGTGACATAATTACATGATTCCCCATAAATAATGTACATAAGTGATACTCTTCAAAGTGAGATACATAGTCAACATGTAACAAAATAGTTATCATGTGACATGGTGAAGCATCAATGCACTCAAAGAATGCATAGACTCTATGATACAGCATAGTAGGTGTCACATATAAGTGATGCACCTTAACTAACAAGACATAAGTGATGCACTTTAACTAACAAGACATAAGTGATGCACATAAGCAATGAACCATGACCACCAACACATATGCATTCATGCACATAAGAGATGCACAATAAGTAACACATAATTAATGTTCTAACATGACACACATAATTGACACATGATAAGAAAACACATGTTCTAAATTGACCATCATGCATAGTGGATGCAATATATTCAATAAGATATGTAAGGAAAAGTTTCCTTCCATTAATGAATCCCTAATATTGACAAGAGTTTGATACCTCTCTTTCTAAAAGTATAGTGCACTTGCATAACTATGACAAGGTGGAGAGAATAGAATGCAAAATACCAAGCACTAGGCTGAAAAATCCAATATCGAGTTCAAATTTAAGTGGGTAATTAGACAATGTAAGTAAACACAATATTGACCTTGCATCACAAGTGGGAAATATCTATCGATATATATTAAAGTGGAGTTTGAAATTATATTTATTTGAGGAATTTGAAATCTTAATTTTGTAAAAATTTTGTAAAAAGTCAACTAAAACTTTTTCTTCATACACATTCATTTAAATGCTATATTAACATTTAATCATTATATTTATGAATCTTATGAAATAACTAAACTTAAAATTATTATTTATACACTTAGGAATAATTTATACCCAACACACTGTAATAGTCCCATAAATAAAACATTTCAACACATAACTGATATAATCCACTCATGCCCGACCAATGTATATAAATAATATCCTTTCAAGTAACACATAATCAACATACTATAAGATCCTGATGATAAGTGACATAGTTAAGCATCATCGTATTGAAGCAATGGACAAAAGTCACCTTAGTTAACCAGATATATACGATGCTCATAAGCATGAACAAGATCTTCGGTGGCAATAAATATTGAGGGGATGGGACGCCTGAAGTAATGCCAACGCGACAAGTGACTGCCTCGCATGTGATCGGAAGTTCTATGAACGGGGCCCTACTCGGCACTGTACTCTCCTCAATGAATGAACCCACAGCTGTCCTCCCTTTAAATTAGCCCAGAAAGGGGAGCTCAGCAAGAATGTCATAATTGCAAGAAACCTCTGCCTGAGTGGTAGAAGTATCATCTGCAATTTACTATGGAAGAGCGTCATGGAGGTGGGCTCTTTTCCAACGGAAATATTTGAACCATCCGGAGGCCTTGCTGCATCGCGTGAGATTCGAACGGGGCACCAGCGTATGGGCCCGAAGTCGAATGGTGAAATTGGCTGCGGATCTGACGATGGCCATGACGACAAGAGGTGGAACCCAGTGAAACATAAATGTACAGGCATGTCTATTTCTTTATTGTGCAACAGGGAATGTTTATTATGTTTTTCTATATCAGAGTTTTGTTGCATTGTGTGTCGTTTTGTTGCATTGTGTGTCGGAGTTTTGACAGTAAATGCAGTTCACGAAGATGGTCATTATTATCATTCTGTCAAATTATATATACTGACAGAAATTCCTGTTCATTCGATCTTCCAGCTTGCCTGTTCAGTACCAGTGAATGCAGAATTCTTCTTACATCATTGTGTATTTCAGTGGCTATGTATTATTACTATTTCTTTTAAATTATGCATCATCTTCTCTTTCATGGTAGGTTATTCAAGGATATCTGTCATGTGCTGTCCTGTTATTTATCGAAGTTCTGAATGGCCCGATAGGGGATTGTGACAGATTATTTGGAACTCTGTGAAATATTAAATTAAAAGTATGAAATATTGAGTTATTTTTCTCAATGGAGAGGCCTTCAAGATAACCTGTGGAACTGCAGTTGGATCCTTTAACCAACGTTATCATCAATCCTATCCTATAATATTTGCAGTTGCTTTGAGTTTTTTTAACTATAATTGCTTTGATTTTTTTATAACTGTAATTGATCTATTTGAAGTTGCTTTAAATTTTTTTAACTGTAATTGACCCTGAAGATGTTTAACATTAAATTTTATAGCTAAAATGCAGCGTAGAAATAAATATAAATATATGGAATGATTCTAGTGATTTTTTTTATTATGACTGATTTGAATACTTTTTTCGTTTCGTAATTTTCTTAATACTGCGGTTAAACGTATTTTAATTATTAAATTGATGTTTTTTAAACCATTATAATTATATTAGAAATTACAGTAATGTACGAATTTAATTAATTAATTAATATATATAATAGAGAAATATAAAATATAGTTAGTTATGTTAAAATTATGTCTGAAACATAATATATCATTCAAAATATAAACTTTATCTTATAAAAAATATTTATCATAAATATTATGATTAAATTATATTTATTAAATTTAATACTCATGATTAACTAGATGCAATAATTTTTTTTTTATTTTCAATATATTGTTATCGTCAATATAGTTAGTCAACCATAAAGTTAATATGAGTTTGTTTTTATTTAATTCTTTAAAAAAAAACATATTAACTTGGTGGTTAATTATTTATTACAAAAATATTTGATTTCAGTAGTAAGTTTTTGACTAATATAAATTTTGCTTACTTATTATTAATTATTTATTGAAAAAATATTTCATTTTAGTAGAAGTTTGACTAATATAAAATTTTGTTTAGTTATTATATCATTCTTTTTAATGAAAACCAAATTTATTATTTAGTATTAAGATATATGTTTTTAAAATATGAGGATTGACTGGATGAATTTTAACAAATGAATAATAATATGGTAAAAACATTATATAAATTCATTTAGCATCAATAAATTAGCGAAATTTGAAAATAATAAAAATAAAATGGCCAACTTGAATAATCTATAATTCAAGTAGAGAAACTCTATGTTTAATATTTATATTTGCTTAAATCAAGATATTGAATAGATCTCCCACATCTTCTATATTTTTATTTTCCTTAATGAACATATTAAATAGATCTCCATACATGACTCACACATGCTCTGTAAGGATCATTGTATATATCTTTTTTCAAATCAATGTAAAGGGTTTTCATAAAACTATCACTTTTACACGAGTTTTCTTAATAATTAAATTTTAATATACTTATACTTATTTTAATCTTTGTTTAACATTACTCACCGAAATTTGAAGTTTAAATTACACCTTTACATAAAACTTCATAACACAGAGACATTAATTAATCTATCTCACATAAACATATACTTTATCTCAATTATTAAATTATAACACTCAAATTCATAAAAACATGAAGTAGAAATTAAGTTAAAAGTTTTACACTTACAATCATTTTACCTTACAAATAACTTTTTTTAAATTCAATAAATTACAACACTAAATTCATAGAAACTTGGAGTAAAGACTAGATAAGTTATGGGTTTTACCATTCATAAACACTTGCAGTAAAGACTATCTAAGTTATACGTTTTACATCTAGAGAAGTTGAATTGCTACTATGTGTAACACTCATTTAAATATAATTCTAAAATTTCTAAAACCATTACCTCATCCTGTAGTATTGTTTACCAAATCAACTTAAATTCAAAGGTCAATGTTTAACTTGGAATCTAAGCGACTGTCACGGGCCACTTTGAATATTTACTTTGAAAATCAACCATTTATTATTAAAATATTATTAGGGATGTATTCCAATATGCTGGTAAGCATAGATTCTCAAGTAACTCTTGATTAAGTAACAGCTATGAAAACATAGAATAGCCAGGGTCGGTTCACTTCAAATGGGAACATGAAATGCCCAAGTTTGGTTCACTTCAAACAATGATCTGCGCTGGACTCACGGATGACCGTCGAAGTCAATTGATATATACGACGAAGAGTAGGTGGATCCCTACATCACGACACACAGCCCATTAACGAAACATCATTGAACCGACCAAGATAACTTGATAGCTTGTCATTGAGAAGGGCTTACCATTTATGGGTGGGAACAGTTCAATGATAGCTTGTCATTGAGAAGGGCTTACCGTTTATGGGTGGGAACAGGTCAATGATGAAGGAAGGTTCTCTCTTTGCATCATTTTAAATGACGATGCAACTACACCAACTGGTGCTAAAACATTTCCATTGGTTAGACCTATTGTATAGCTTTTTTATGGTGAATTTATCACCTGGTTAGACAATCTAATTGTGGTTCCAACTATTTTCCAAACTTAAATTTCAATTATCCATCTCAGAGATAGATATGTATTTATTTGAGTGTATTATCTTTTTCAAAGAAGTGGTAATAGTCGAATTGGTTATGATAATTACTTATATTTTTATTTTTCTAGTTTTGATTTTTTTTATGAGCGGAATGGATAGTAGTCATGAAACTTTTTTTCAAATACATCTATTCATATTTTCCAATAAATTTTCATTTTAAAATTATGTACTAAAAGCTTGTCCTTTTTTATCTTTTTCTCTTAGTGGTTCATGTTACAATGATAAAATTTTCTGAACACTGATTTTTTTTAACCAAATTTTTTTACATCTATTCACTATCTTTCTCGATGACACTTTACTTCGACAAGATAGACCAAATATAAAAAAGAAAAAAAATGAATTCACTACCTTGTGAATAGACTCTACTTTAGAATAATGTAAGAGTGAAAGAAACTTAATTATGGGTATAAAATATCTTTGATGGCAGTTTTTTTTGGAATTTAGTTAAAGAAATTCAAAAAATCAGGTAGTTGGAGTGTTTGAATCTATTTTAATAATGGGAAAGTAATGTTAATACTTCTATAAGACTATTTTGTTTTATAAATAGTTAATAGTGTGTTTTAAGCTCTCGAATCTTTATCTCCCATTACGTAAGAATATTAAACACTTTTTTCTACCAAAATACACAAATTATCCTAGAAAATAATTGAAATCCAAATAAGATTATGACAAAAATTGGTAGAAATTTTTGAAAATCTGGGTTATAGCTATCAAACTGCAGGATTTTGAGTTGGCTAGGGGTTCTTGATGGTGTTGTATCCATTTCCACCATTGAAAAACACTTCAAACACTCCAGTATTCTAATTTTTTTATTTTTTATTTATTGAGTTCTAACCAGAATTTATGGCATCCATAAACAACGCTTTTTTCTATGCTTTAACTACCTTTACACAAGATTATAAAAGATAGTTTTATCTCTTAGCAAGAGTGCTTCGTCATCATGTCTCTTAATCCAATCCATATATTTTTCTGTCGCATAGAATGCTTGCTCCTCATATATCTTGATTAAAGATTCAACATATTCAACATATCTTGTATCGGGTTTTCAAGATTATCAAAGATAATTTTATCTCGTACCAAGAGTGCTTCGTCATCATGTCTCTTAATCAAATCGATATATTTTTATGTTGCTTAGAATGCTTGCTCTTTGTAATGCCTGGAAAAAAATGTAAATATTTGATTTACTATGGTAAATATAAACTGAACTTGTTATTACTATTTGATTAAAATTTAAATGTAATTTGTTTCATTATGAGATGTAAGAAGTGTTTCCTTAAAGGATGGTAATTTCTCGAGGAGGAAGTTGTCCTCTTGAGGTGGAAAAGACAATTGTTATGAAAGAAAGCCTAACTACTTCCCCTAACTGGAAGAGTTTTCAGAGAAAAGGAGAGGAGCAGAGGGAAAAATCTATGTTGTTGGGATAGGCAGAGGAGAACTAACCCAAGAAAAAAAGGGCTAAGTTTGGTGATGACCAGATAGCCCTGTACACTGTAAGAGAAACGTGTGGAAGGTTGTGGTCTAGCAAGTAAGAAAGGGGGGAGATTCTGGTCCTGAAGGATGAATCTCATGGTCGGGCAAATGAGAGACAACAGACCCAGATTAGGGTGACTTTCAAGAAGAACTTTCTAGCCGGAGAACTCCAGGTATGTAAAGAAACCCTTGGGTTGGGACTGCTGTGGGAACTTTGCAATGTTTTATTTTTATTGTGAAGAAAAGGGTGTGGAACAATCTTCTTATAGGGAACCATGGAGGAAATCTGAGAAGAGAGATGGGTGTCCTCCTAAAGAAACATTTAATGATGCAAGAGCTCATTAGTTTGTGAGGAGTTTAGTTTCTTGTTCTCTTTTAAAAAAATTTGGAGTTAAATGCAAGAGTGGTTTGTAGGGAAATTTTATCCAAAGATTTGTAGAAATAATAGAAAACAGAAAACTCAGAGATTTATCATAGATACAAAGTTTTCAAGAAGACTAACATTATAGTAACTCGAATCCATTCAACAATTAACAGAAAGATCGATAGGGTTTTTCTCTCTATATATGCCTTAATATAAATAAATGCGGGAAAGTTTAGAAGCTAAAAATCAGAACATGGGAACATCATCAGTGGAATGATAAATAAATAGATTCTAAAGAGAACACTGAGTAGCAAAACTGCATCCGCAAGGGTATGCAGACTTCAAAACCACCCTTTGTTCCTATTTGCATGCAATAAGAACTCAAATGACAGCATTGCAAACGCATAAATGTATATATATAAATGACACAAGAACAAATCTTGAAAATCGCGTAACCATACGGAAGCGAGTAAACCTAAGAGATTAGATAATAACATAAACCTAGACTCTAAGGAGCGTATTCATGTAGAGAGCTTGTAAAATAAAAGGAACAAGAAGGTAGCAATAAATAGAGCTAGACACTATTGCAACTGTTTAGCAACGCTCCAACCTACTAGGGATAAACGATTTTAACCATGCCGGCGAATGCTATAGCATATACTCATACAACATGAAAGTTGCAAACCCATTGACAATATGAGGAAATTTAGAAACTATATATAATATATATATATAATTAATAGTATATATAATAATTATATAATATATAATAGATATAATACATTATAATTGGACTATCACAACCATAATAACAATTCGATAAACGTATGACCCTAAACGAGGGTTAATGTATCATAAGTGCGTCAAGGAGAATCAACAACGTGTAGCAGAGAGGGTGTTCATCCCCTATAACTCAACATAACACTCAGGTCTAAGACCCTAACAAACAAAATAAAACGAAGCATATTTAAATGAAAATGTGCATAGTCAGCAATGAAGCCGTAGTAAGCCACAGTATATTACTTAGGGAAACAACCCAAATAGTCCTTCCATGAATGGAATAATTACACAGCAAATTCATGAGAGAGCTTGAGGGCTTGTCAAATTGCATGATCAACAGTTCAGAAAACAATTTCGTGGAAAGGTTTTACCAATCCTGAAAGGAGTAGGGCAATCCTGTCCAAGTATAAGCCCTACCATAACTCTGTTACAATAAACAAAGAGAAGAATCTGTGAGGAATTTGGCTGGAGGGCCATTTCTAAACCAAAGGAATAACCCTTCATTTCATGCAATAGAATGAGTAAATTATCAAAGAGAATTTGGGGAATTGTAGGAACTTACCTATTAACCAAGCATTGAGAGGATAGGACCACCCTCGCATGATTTACTGGTGTTCGGCCCATAACCCTCGTCCACAGAAACAAAGACAAGCATGAAACATATTAGAGTTTCAGACAGAAAAACAAATGAAACCTGTAAGGGGAGAGGAAACGAAAAACTCAAAGATGGCATGATAAATCCTTACCAAAAGGCAACCACTGTTAAAACCAAGTGCACATCAATCCGGAGCTTAGCAGTGCACCAGAGTCATCACCATTCATCGACGCGAAGGAGTTCTGAATGAGTTCGACACCAGGAAGGAAGACAGAGCTGAGGCAAGGTTGAAAAAAGTGTTTCGGATAACCTCCACACTACGAGTAAACCTGGGTGATGCATATCGAATCAGCTCTGCCATCAGATGGGCTTCCTTGCACCCACATTGTCGATGCAAGGAGAAGCCCAAGGGTGCGAATGCAGAAAGTACATAGATCATATCCCATCACGTGACAGAGCCAACAAAACAGTAAATGCCAAAGCCAGGTGTAAGGAGCCAGCGGTGCCAACAATAAATATGGCAGATAATACTTTGTCCTCCGAGGAGATATTTACGTTTACGCACACAAAAGACAAGAAAACATTACCCATTGATAATTCAATTTTGATGCATGTGCATTAGTAAGTAATAAGGTTGACACAATTTAGTTGAAAAGCATGTATGGGTAGGATAATGTATGTTTTTCAGTAGAAAAAAAATTATTATTACTTGTAAGTTATTTCGTGGGTATATCACAAGTGGTATCAGAGCCCAGTATCAAAAATTGTGGTCTCTGGGTATTAGAACTGATAGATAGATAGATAGAATACAATTTATTTTCATCTCTATTGAGCAGTTAAAAAAAAAACACAGTTGATGCGTGACTGCTACTTTTCTTATGTTTAAGTACAGGAGAAAGACTGACAATATGAGAAGAGTAGACAGTGCATCACATAGATTTGTAGTGGGTTACGGACCTGCATTGAATAACCCCAACTTATGGGTACAACTTGGAGAGGAGGCTAGTAATACAAACCTTGCAATTTTGGAGACAGTACAGGAATTGAAAAATGAAATGGCCCGATTGCGGGAGGATAACGCAAGGTTAACAATGGAACAAGAGAGAATTATAAAAAGCCTATCTAACAAGAAAAATCAATAACCACTGAATCCCAGCATTGAGCAGCAAAGGATTTTAAAGGAACCGAGTCATCACACAGAACCTGAAGAGTTGGAAGGAAGGAAGGATGAATGATCTGATAATGCCTCCGAATAGTAGACATCAAAAAGGCAACAGATAGAGCTGCAAAGGGAATTCCGTAAGATCAAATTGCCACACTTTGATGGAGAACTGTTGGAAGCAGCCGAGGCGTGGTTGATTAATATGAACAAATATTTCCGGCTGTATGAATACGATCACAATCTCAAGGCGCGATTGGCCATTTTCCAATTACAAGGGAAAGCCACCCTATGGTGGGAAGAAGTTAAGATGGTAAGAGGATTAAGTGGAAAGATTATCACTTGGGAAAATTTTCAAAAATACTTTAAAGAAAGATACCTGACCGAACGTTTCTATGACGAAAATGCAAGAGAGTTCCATGAACTGCGATTGGGATAGCAAACTATGGATGAATTTATCGCTCGTTTAACTTCATTGCTCCGTTATGTGCCTTATATTCGGGAGGAAAAGGCTAAAGTACAGAGGTTTGTCAGTATTTTACCTTTGAGCATGAGGGAAAGAATCGAATTTGACAACCCAAAGATGATGGAAGAGGCCATATGTAAAGCCTGAATTTGCTACCAGGAAAGCAAGTAGAAGGGAGAAATCTTGGGTAAGAAATGGGTTGATAAGAAAGGTAGCAAGCTAGCTGGAAATACTAAAGGTAAACGAGGTGGTAGTAAAAAAGGATTCGCTAAGGGGCAAAACAACTAAAACATACAGAAGAACTCGCTCCAATTAAAGCCCCCCATTGAGTTCAGAACCAATGAATATCCTGGAGAAATAGACAGCGAAGGGATAGCAAGGCCTCTAGTGCAATGTTGGGGCTATGGTGGACCCCATTACGTTAAAAACTGCCCTCAACGAGAACGAACCGAACAAGTTTCCTAGATCTATGAAGCATCTACAGTTGGCGATGTAGGATGGAGTCTACCAAAGATTAATGCTGCTCTGGAAGATTGTTAGGTGGAGTAGCAGCCGACTATGGTGGAATTTGAAGGTAAACTCTTAGATCTTGTTGTAACTGTTTTAATTGATCATGGACCTACATTAAGTTATATTAGTCTTAAATTTGTGGAGCATTATAAGTTGCAACCTGTTAGGCTTAAGGACCCTTGGCTAGTACAGTTGGTAACAGGGGAAAAAAGACGGGTACTTGCTAAGGCCAAAAACTGCCCTTTAAAGATAGCAGGATAGCCAGTGACAAAAAATTTAAATGTTCTTCCCCTTGGCTCGTACGATATGCTGATTGGTATGGACTGGTTAGAAAAACACTGGTCCATAATTAATTGTAAAACCAAGACTATCCGTTATAAGGATGAGCTTGGAATAAAGCAAGAGATGTAGGGAATCAAGCGGCCAATGCAGATTCAGCCCATAACCGCCTCACAATTAGCAAAATGCATTAGGAAAGGATGTCAGATTTATGTCGTCCAAGTGGGCTATGCCAATTCGAAAGATAAAACAACCACATTGGAGAACATTCCTGTGATATAGGAATTCGCTGATGTGTTTCCGCAAGAGATTCCCAGACTGCCACCTAAAA
>APFE031447693.1:47206-113246 GCA_000404065.3 Pinus taeda | reverse complement strand
GGTATTGTAGTGGATGAGGCATTAATTGGGTTTGTGGTTTCTCAACTGAATGACTTCTCTTGAACATGTCAACGACACTAAGATGGATTGGTAGCATTAACCCCAAGAGATGGATGGTGTGGAAGACCAATGGTTAGATGATCGGTGAATGAAATAACCCAACCTGACTCAATAATGGTGATGGAGTGAAAGTGTCATGTTCAAGAGCAACCTGCTACCATAAATTTCTTCAAGTTTTCTTCCCTTTTTCCCTAGTCATTGCTGACGAGTACCTCTTTATTTTTTTCAAGCTTGAGGAGGATAACATATGCTTGTTCTATAATCCGCCCTTCGGGCGAACCTGTCGCTATATTTTAGCGAGTCTAGTGATAGTGAAACTCGTTCTCGTCCATTTGGATGAGTTTGTCGCTATTCGGTTTTAACGAGTTTAACGACAAAGATAACTTGGACTCTTTCAATTTTAGAGAGTCTGAAAGAAACAGAAAGAAGACTCCAAAGATTCTTTTTCGTTGTATAATCCCCTAAGTTCGAAAAAGTGTAAAATAATACAAAAGGGATGAGTTTTCGATAGTTTTAACGAGCGGAACAAGACAAGCGCTCGATCTTTTTGTGTAATAATCCCTCAGGTCCAAAAATATTAAAATATAGAGGAGGGATAGCACTTCCGATGCCTTTAACGAGCCGGAGAGGCCAATCGCTCGACAATCTTTTCATATTTTACGAGTCACGTGAAAAGAGCTTAAAGAAGACTCGTTTTCGAGGAACGAGTGATGGTTTCGGGTAGTCGCTGATTCCAGGTAAGATTTGGAATTTTCCAATCACGATAGTGTCACAAGGATGGCTAGCAGAATCACTCTTCGCAGATGTTCCTTGAAGGGGTAAACAATCATATGGGGGTGAATGATCGGCTAAAAACAGAGTGGAGGTGATGGTGAGAACACGACCAAGGCTCAAAAGCTGGTGATAAGGCATTCACAATGGTTATTTACCAGTTCATTTTTTAATGAGCTTAAACGCTGGGGAAAACATTTGCTCATGACTTGTGTTTATTTTTTAACGAGATTGAACTATGTGCTAAAACTGCTCGTGGAGAGTTTATTTTTTAACGAGCTTGAACTTTGCGACAACATTGCTCACCAGTTGTATGATAAGAAATGTCTCATTCGAAATGCTATATTTTGAAGTGGCTTACATCTCTCAAGCTTTGCCACGGATCCTTTCTTTATGCAAGTTAGGAAACGACTAGACTTACAGGTTTAAAGGGTTAGAGGTCCTAAAAATTTAAAAAATAAATAGTCGCTCTTCATTTGCATGCGGAAAGGTTTGCAAGCCCCCAAGTATAGCGAAAAATTTCCAGGTTGCCAAGAAAATTCTATTCGCGTAGCGGATAAAATGCTTCCTCCGTGATGTTTATCGAAATACACAAAGGTGAACGGCGCAGATGCATTCCACTCACATAACTTTAACGAAGGTAACTTATTCCAGCCTGTTCCCATTTTCCTGTAAGGACGGGTTCGCTAGACTAGTCATATATCCCTCAAGGAAATCCACTCTATACCTAGGGTTTTCCTGCCGAAACAGACCTGGGTGCATGCCCCTTGGGTTTCAGTCACATCTTCCTGAATCACTCGTGCTCATCAGGTGGACAGACTGGAGATTGATGAGACATTTCTTGCATGAAAATACCATTTAGGGATGGCATTTGACTATTTGCGATGTGTGATCCGGGGAATGACATTTGGTCCATGAGCTTGACCATTCTACCTTCATGTGGAAAACACATTACTCTAAAGAGTGAGGAGATGATGGCTCCCATGCAATAAATATAGTCGCGTCCAAGGAGTAGATTATAATCTAAAGGTCCTTGAACTACCATAACATTCATGTGAATAGTTTTCCTTCTCAAAGTAATGGGCACATTTGGAAGGATCCCTAAAGGTCGAATGGTTCCCTTGTCGAAGCCTGTTAGATTTCTCATTTCAGGCAAAAGCGATGGAGAACCGAGCGCTTTCCAAGCAGTTGAGGAAATGATATTCACAGAAGCCCCTTCATCAATGATGGTACCAACCATGATCATTTTGTAAGCTTGTACAATAATTCTGAATGGTACACTAGCTAGTAAACGGGGTCTGCCTAGCAGATTCCAATCGAAGGAAACGACTAGGCTGCTTGGTGGTGGGACCGAATAGATGGCCGTATATGAATCTAATGAACTTCCTTCCTACGATAAAGGAACGGGAGGACTACCCCCAAGCTCATCAGAGTCTGTGTTGATGAAAAGAATTTGAACGGTGTCGTTCTCTTTCTCTTCATTGACGGTATCTTTTGAAGATGAACACTCTGAAGGCAAGACCGGGTCAACTGTCGTACCGACCCTTTGACTTTCGTCTGGTATGGATTGAGAGGGTTCATTTTCAATGATAGATGATTTGGCCGACCACAATGATGGGCCAGCTGGATTTTCAATCAGTGGAGGACTTGGCAAGAGTTTTTTTATATCCAGGAGGAAGTCGTGGCGATGAAACTGGACGATCATCCAAAACTCTTTTAGCCTCATCAAGGAAGGGACAACGGTGGACGATGTGAATGCCTTCACACAATTTACAAGGAAGTTTAGGATACCTTCTTTGTCCATGTGCTTCACTTTCACTGGTTGATGGTGAGCATTCAACATGATCGCTAGAGGTTGATGCTACCAGATTGTGCAAACGAGGATACCAGTCCCTTAAGATCCGAGGGATGCAGGGACAATATTGGTGATAGTGGTCTCCATTGAAAATGACACAAGGAGATTTAGGTTTTGACTGTGCGGTGTGAGGATTTTTGCTAAACGACACTTGGTTGCTCCCTTTCGATTTTGGTTCCTTTTTCTTCTTTTCCTTTTTCTCTTTCTGCTTCTTCTTCTTCTCAGTTACTTGATTTTTAGCTTTATCAGCTTTATCAAGCGAAGAGGAAGGAGGAGAGGGAGAATCAGATGAAGTAGAAGGTTGGGAGGAAAATCTAGTGTCGTTTAGTTGCTGATTAGACTATTCAAGAATTACTGGATTCTGAACAACAGAGGTAGAGAAGAGCTAGACAGGAAAACCAATTGTCAATCCTGGAAGTGAAAAAGTGGCCATATGGGGTGGACGAACATCTTCCCAAGAGGAGAAGGGACTAGGATTTCCTTCAAGGGGAAACCCTTGGTTGGTAGACTCCATTTTCTCAACCTGAAGATCAACGGGGGAATTTGTGACGTTATTCCGATTGAAATAAATTTTTAGACACTTTGACACAACTTGTTTTTTCAATTTTAGAGAGTCGAGAAAAAACAAAAGATGACTCTAGTCGCCTTTGATTTCTATTGAGCCTAAAGCAACAAGTGCTCAGAGGACCTTTTCCTTTAAGGAGTCTGAAAAGGAGAAAAATGGACTTCTTTGGAGATCTAGGCAGAGAGGATTACCAAATCAATCGCAAAACTGCAGAATACTTTTTACGGTACGACAATCAATCTTCCCTAATGCTTTGTTCGGTGCATTGCGATCGATAGGGTGGCAGACACGGCTTCCTAAGGATAAAGGATGCAGCCTATTGTGGTCTCCCAATATATACTCGATGGTACGTGGGAGCACAAGTCCGTACTAGCACTTGCCGTCTCAGAGTGGAGGAATCACCCAACCAACATTGAAAGCAACAGTTACCAGGTTTTACGACGGTGGAATACGTCTCTAGCCTAGACCTCTAGATGTTGTGCGTTAAGTTCCAAAGCGTTGTTAGATTCATTGAATTTATTTTAAGTTGATCTTGCTTAATAGTTTGCCTTTCAGGTTCACCACGTGATTTATATATAATTCCTAAAATGTAGTCTAAGATGATAAACAAACGTTTGATCTTCTTTCAACAATGAAAATCCTAGCTACTAAAGGGAATAAAGTCAAGAATCTTTTCTTCACAGAGCACAGAGCACACGCTAAATGCACAGTCCTAAATCAAGCCAAGCAATCAAAATGAAAATGCACATGCATGTATTTGTTTTCAGCCTTCTTAATGTGTGAATGACGTTAAGAAAGCTATGTGCAAAACTGAATTACTTTTAAAGCGGTAGTACTCAACAAAATTCTTTATCAAAATGAAGTGAAAGCAAGAGAGACACTTTGTGATTTTGAAATGGAAATTGCTTTTTGACACTTTAAAACTACTAATTCAAATCCTATGCAACAATAACTGTATAATTGACTATCCAGAACAATGGGATTGCTTTCTAAAACTGAAAACGACAGCTGTGATACTTTTAGATCTAGAGACGACAGTTCGACTATGCTACTTTTTGCAAAAGAGAACTAAAAATGATGCACAATACATAAAAACATTTATAGTTCTTTGCACTAAGGAGGCGGAATAATGCAAGAGAAGGGGGTTTTCACCGAAGTACACTGACTACAGACAGCAAAACTCTTGAAATAATACTAAAAACAGTGAGAAAAATCCACAATCGGAGGGTAAAGTTAACCCTCCCTGACCATCGCACCTGTTACACAGTGAAATTAGTATGCAGCGCACCTATTGCACTCAGGAAGTGCAATGCATACAGACTGCCTTGAAGGCAGGGTGTGATGGTAGCAGTGCGAGACTTTGAACATGATTTCACTCACAGTTTGCAATCTAGTTCAGGTGTTTAGGCTGAATAAGTAAAGATCAGTGTATGTAAAACACAGGGGTGATCTAAGAGGTTACTAGAGCCACCACTCAGGGCAATTAGATTGCTTGCAGATCTATTGTTTAATTCATAAAAAAACACAGAGATAGAATGAAGCAGCATTGATCTACTTTGCATTTGTATAACAAATTCAGTTCGAAGGCTAGCTGGCTTGAATTCAGTTTCCATCTGTAAGTTTATAAAAGAAACAAGGATAGATAGGCTAACAAGTAATCTAGTCGCTCCCCAGTGGAGTCACCATTTTGTTATCCAGGAATAGTGTCCAATCGGATGATGCTCTTCCCACTAAGATGGGTGGATATCTTAGAAACAAACAATCAAAGTCTACTGTTGTTTCCTTTTATTAAAATAGACGAGAGGAGGACCAAGAAGACCAACCTGAGTCTTACGCTTGATTTCCTCTCCTTCTTGATAGAGCTTCTCCGCTTCTTCTTTGTCTGCCCAGCTTCAAAAGAACCTGTGGAATCACATCGACATACTACTATCCAAGAAACAAGGATCTAAATTCATAAATAATATAGGATCATATGTGTATTAACCATATACATGCATATATAAACAAGTACACAAGAATATGGAAGGAAACAAGAATAGCTTTATTAAGATGAAAAGTAGCAAGAGGATTACAACCATGTGCTCTGACCCAGTATCATCCTCCAGCTAGGAAGCCCTTCTTCACCTCAAGCAAAGATAGATCACCCAACAATGTGAATGTACACCAGAAAATCAACATCACTTCTCTATAAGATACAAAATTCCAGCCTCTGGATCTCTGTGATGAGGGATCCATATATAGATGATTACAGAGAGGTGAGTCATTTTTTGGGATCTTGATTAGTGTCTTCTCTCTGATAGTTCCTACTTCCACTTGGAGAATGATGATCTCTTACTCATCCCTGGTCGAAAATGGAGAGGCAAGTGTTAGAGGGGAAAGCTTCTGGAAGATTCCATGATCTTCCACCTCGCATTTTTGTCTCTGTCATTTGTCCATTCCCGACCATCGCACCCTACAAAGGAGCAAATCAGTATGCATCGCACCTTGTACACTGGGAAGGTGATATGCATCGCACCCCCTGCATTGAGCTTTCAGTATGGTCCAGTTTTGACCATTTATGAGCAGTTTTCAGTGGAGAGCTTCTGGGAGATGATGTAACCAATTGACCTTATTCCTTTAGGCAGTGAAGCAACACTTTTAGGGACTTAGGAGCCCTCATTTTATGGACATTTATGATTAGGGTTGAAGTGCCCAAAAATGTCTATAACACAATTCCATCTGAGCCCTTAACCCTGTGGTCCTAAAGAATTTTAGCAACCCACAATTCCTTAAAGAATTTATGCATTCAGGATCTTAAGCTGCTTGGAATTCTTCAGCCTCATGGACTCTTTCTTTTAATTGCAAGACTATTTTCTCCAGCAAAACATCATTTAAACATCAATAATTGCTTTTTTCATGGATTGAAATCATCAATTTTTGCTTTAAAAGAGGATTTTCTTCCCCCAAAAACGCCTCAGTGCCATCGTGCCTATTTTACAAATAGAGCGATGGCATCGCATGACAATTTGGGCTCGAGCGCGATCATTGCGGGTCTGATGTCCGTACCCGCAATGGTCGCCGACACCCTAAAAATTTAAAATCATCCTTTATAGCATTAAAATTACTGTTTAAAATGCATAAAAATATGATAAAATGCAAGAACATGGATGGGTCTCTTACTTGTTGCAGACGGTTCGTGAAACGATACCATGGATCTCTTGTAATGAGCACTTGAAAATCAAGAGAAAGAGGGCACAAATGCACTTTTAGAGCTTACTGTGGTAAAATGGTAGAGAATAAAATTACTTTTGACTATTTATAAGTTTTGCAAGTCATTTTTGTCAATATTTTTGTAATATTTTAAGATTTTCTCTCGATATCAGTGATGGGTGTGTTTCTTGTGAAGTTATAGGTACCTTCAAAGTGAACGGTGATCATTATTGATTGATTCTTGTGAGTTTTTTTTTATCTCTTTTTCAAACTCATTAAATAAACGAAAAAGGAACCCACCGAGAGTCATCTTTGAGTTCTTTTTTTACTCTCGAAAACTGAACATATTGCTGAGTACTTGTCATTTTGAACTCGTTAAAGTAAATGAATTGACGTCACCTTAGTATATGTTTACCCCTTTTTCAGGTTGAGATTGACTATTTACGAAAAAGGTAAACCTTGATCAACATGGTCAAGAGGTTCCCTCAAATATTGTTTTCTACATTTACGGATTCGAGGGACAAATTACGAAAGTGGACATGATAGAGTTTTCTTTTTTGTCTCTATTTCAAACTCTCTAAATGTGAAAAAGATACCGAGTTATTCTTACGTCAGAATCGTTAAAACTTTATGACGAAAGACTCGTCACCATGATGAGACCTAACTTCTCCTTCCTAGGGCTTGTAAAACTTATTAGGATGGATTCATTCGAAGATTGTGATAAAAATAATTGGGGTACTCGCTAGAAAATAGGGGGGGGGGGGGGGGATGAAGATGAGACATCCTTTGTATAGGCAGCATGTCGCTCTTGAACGTGATACTCTTCTGCTCTCGTGTTGCGTTTGGGATATCCTCACTTAGTCACTTGTCCTCTTGGGTTTGGGTGATCCATTTTGCCGCTCATTTGACTATTTCATTCTATCATCATGACCTTTAGTCCTATGTCAAGTCAAATGCTACCACACTCCAGAGTTGTGTCACCAATGTTCAAGAGAAGTCCAATCTGCAATTATTTACCTATACACTGTTTGATTCATTGTTATAGTCTTGACAATTATTCTCCACTTTATTCCTTGTTTCATGTCGATGATGAGGGATTCATCATTTCCCTTCTTTTACGTGTCACTTACTGTTGACTTTATCTCATTATCTAGGAAGATGACTTAGAAACTCCCTTTCATTACCTTAGAGATGGCATGCTCTAATGGCCAATTCTTCGCATTCGACGATAGGTCTTCATTATTGGCTTTTGATCGGGTGATTCCATGAGTGTTTGACCTTAGCTTCATTATCAAATTCATGGATTGTACTATTCTACCTTGAGAGCCATTTTCATTATTGGTGTTTTCTCTCGTACTTGTTAACAATCCACATCATTGGCCGGTAATCAGGTAGTTTTCTAGCATGTTCGACTTCAACACATTTATTCGCATGTTAGGATTCATACATTGATCAGGTCGGGATGGAGCACTAGACCCTGAGTCTTGTCCTTTATGACTCAGGTTGCATGGAATTATATGTCATTCATGATTTTACACATGTTTCTACTATACAGATGGCTTTGACCATATCGTGAGACTTTATATTTATGATGATCCTCGTTATCTAGATGGCTGCGCCCATACCATGGATCTTTTCATATAGTATTCATCATGAGGATGGATGCATCCATGCCATGGATTCATGTATTAATATCAAATACATATATGTATATGCGTCCTTGATTTTCAGGTCTCTTGACAGTGCATGTCCTCGTCCTTGCAAGAGCTCGTAAATCATCTCAACCATCACTCCTCCTTCTGCCTTCATGCTTTAGGGTCCGACACTTGCCTGTGACATACCCATAAGTGCCCAAAACATGACCATTATATAGTATACTCATCCATGTATACAACTTAGATCCCTCCTAAGACTTTGTTTGGAAAATGTTTTGAGTTTTCCTTGAAGAAATAGCTCTTAAAACCCTAAAATGAGGATCATCGCTCTTATGAGGCTCAAAACAGCGATGGTCACCTGTTACACTGTGTTTGACCAGCGATGACATCACTCTGTTCCATTGCATACCCGCGATGATCCCAAAAAGGTAATTTTCCCAAAGGAGATGAGAAGCTTTGTGATCTAGAAGCTTCCAAAGCGGCGAGTTAGAGGTGGTTTTATATAGATGAGGTCGAATCCTCCTAACTTGACCTCTTTGTCTTATCCCTATGAGCTACCTCCTTGAGATGCGGGCCTAATCCTATATTTGGAGAAATCCTAACTCCCTCTCCCAACCTATAAATTCCTCTTCTCCCATTCCCAAATGGTTGGTCTATGTCTATTTGCACCCTTATGTTAAGCTTGTGCCTATAGGCTATTCGTTAGACATGGAGGAGGAGTGATTGCAGAGTGTTAGAGTCGGTCTAGTTATCCCTCCATCAGAGATCAAAGCTCTTTTTTGCATTTCATATTTCAGGTGTCCCATCAATTTTCACCAGTTGCATTTCGTTAGGCATGACATAACTCTGATGGAGTGGTATATGTCATTCATTCCCCTCGTGCATATCATTGTTGGTTTAGGATGAGTCATAAAGCTTCACAAGTAATTTTTAAAATTTTTAGGTCTAGGTCTAGGGTTTGAGTTAATTTAGTTCTGAAAAGTCTTAGAAGACCAATAGGCTAGAGGGATGCCTTTGATAAATCATCATTTCAATAATTTTCACC
Organism: Pinus taeda; assembly: GCA_000404065.3. Classification (NCBI taxonomy): domain Eukaryota; kingdom Viridiplantae; phylum Streptophyta; class Pinopsida; order Pinales; family Pinaceae; genus Pinus; species Pinus taeda. The sequence continues at coordinate 104,106 of APFE031447693.1, read as the reverse complement.
ATTGTACAACTGAATAAGGAATTCTCTTCAAAGCTCTGTTTTGAAGACAAGTCGCCACCTTATTTTTGTAAAAATTGTCAAAATTTTCAGTTATTCAAATGTTCAAGTGCAGCCCTGGTCTCCTTTGCTGAAACATATTAGAGCTATACCTGCAAAAAATTATCAGAGAAACTCATCATTTCAACCTATTTTATGAAGGAAACCAAAAAGGTTAGAGCCTATTAATTTTGAAAAAGTGTCAACAACCAAACATAAGAAAAATGGGTTTACATTGAGCAAAAATCAAAATGGATGCTATATCAAGTGAATTCTCCTCATTTCCAACCCATTACACATTTTGAGAACAAAGAGTATCATTGGAGAGTGATTTTGCAAGTGTGAGGCAAATTTGTGCATTTTTGGTCAGTTCCAAAGGCGTGCGGCGCATCAGCATAGGCGCGCGACACACTCAGAGCGCGCGGCGTATCAGGCGGTTTTTTCCAGTGCAGATTAACAAAGGTCGGCACACTCAGAGCGCACGGCGCATTGGGTAAAGCGCGCGGCTATAAATTCATCAAGAAACCGCTCAAATCACCTTCCTTCACGCCCAAATTCTCAGGTAGGCCTGCAAATCATCACTTTGTTTCAGTTTTGGATGGTTTATATGTGGTATATATGAATAAATTACCCTCTCTTTGTCATGAAAAATCAAGTGAAAAGAAAACCCTCCATGTTTATAAATTGTTGTAATGATTCAAGTCCAAAGTTTGCTGTAGGGTTTTAACAAATAATTTTTTCCAAGGCTTCATATCCCTTGTTTCACATTTCCTATTATCCCTAAATATTTTCCCAAATAAATCCCCACAACACCACACCTTCCTCTCTTAAATTCCCAACCATTCTCCTATAACCATATGATCCCTACCTTGTTTCAAAACCCTAAAATATTTCTATCCCCTTGTCCCTTCCCTAATTTCCTCATTTTATTTCCATTGTTCCCTTTTTCCCTTGCTTCCCTGTTCCTAACAATTCCCATCATTTATGTCCCCTTGGTTACAACATTTTCATAAAGAAACAAAAGGCCAACAGTCAACTTTTGTCACACAGTTTTATATCAACAAATATATATATTCCGGCCACCTTGTTTTTAGAGAACATGTCAGACACCGAGTCCGAATATGAGCAGGAATATGAAAGTGACTCTACACCGGAGGTCAATGTGCCACAAAGATATCACAGGGGTGGCAAGAGTGGACAACATGTTAGGGAGGAGCCTACCTCTTTGGCTCAATTGCAAGCTTCCCCGCTTGCAATGGATTGTTTTCGGTGCCAAGCATGTTACCAATATTGTGAGATGATCTCACAAACTTAGCATCATCGGGAACTGGTCTGTCTATTTGTCCTTAACTTACAGGATGGTCATGTGAACCTTGCCGGACTGGATTTCACTTTGTCACCCGACACTATTTCTCAGGCCACCGGAATACCAAATGTGGGGGAGGAATGGAGTAAACGCCAGATGCTAGAACGATATTATTATGAGCCATATGTCAAGCCCGCATATATCAGACACTTGAGCGCGACCTTTCCTTTCAGATACCTGAAAGATGAGTTTGCACCATTGATGAAACTCATCATTCGGTATTTCAGCTGTGAGGGTAGATTTTCATGTCTCTATGCCTACCATGTACGTTTGTTGATGCATTTCACACGGGTAAGTATGATGAGCATTTCGTTTTTCATGTGCCGAAACATAGAGAGGATGATACCCTTAGTACAGAGGAAGCCCACGGCACATCAACACAGGAGTATATATCACTAGGCATTGATCAAAATCATAGTAATGCATCAGTTGGCACAGCAAGGTATTGCTTGGGAGGATTTCATCTCCCGTGATTTCTTTTCAGTGCTACAGCCTCCTCCAGAGATCGTCCATGAGGAGAGAGGGCCTTCATAGCATTTTGACATTCATGAGACCGAGCATGTTGATGCTCCAGCATATGTGACATATCAGAAAGGCCCCAGGGCCTTATTTGCAGCTGCACGACGAGTACTTTCTCCACCCGGGGTGGAAGGGGTCTCGTTGACATCATCACCAGAGAGAGTATTATCTCCACATCATGTGGAAGGGGTCTCGCTTCCATCTACAACACAGGTACAAATTCAGGACAGGGGCAAGAGACCCATGGTTGATGAGGGTCCTTCAGGAGTTCAGGATACCGGTATCATTGATGTTGAGGCTAGTTCGCCCAGCTCAGAGCTTAAGGAGGTTATCCGAGAACAAAAGGCCGAGAATGAGTCGCTGCAAAAGAAATTGCAGATGGCTAAATGGGTGATCAACTACTTAGAGCAGTGCAACATGTAGTTGGAGGATGAGCATGAACTTTAAGAGCTGCGCAAGATTCGTGAAGACCGGGAATTGGCTCATAGGAGACCCGGTGATTTGACACCTATTGATCGGGAGTCGATGCTCATCCGGGTTAACACTCACTTGGAAAAGCTATTGGAAAAAGAAAATAGGGACAAGTACATGCTTCGCCACATGAAGACTCACTATTGGGCTCGCATGCATGTTTGCAAAGCGAGAATGAAGGTCCTCAAGAGGCGTTTGAGCAAAGCGCTAAAACAAACAAAAAGGCCCAATCCGCTTCGAGTTTTGGCCGAGTTTTCACTAGTTGAGCATGATACATGATGGAGGGTCTTCACTCCAATTTTGGGCACATTTGGAGAAAAATTTGTCATTTCAAAATTTTTGGCTTGCAAAACAGGTTTTTGGATTCTATGCGTCACGCTCAGCACGCGACCCACAAAATGGAGAGGTCCAAATCACAGGTGGCTTAAATTTTTGGATTTTTCATGATTAAATACACATTTTCAGCAATTTCCAAGTCATTTCATCAAGTTTTGGGTGATCAAAAGCTCAAAAAACATCATGAAAATCACCTTTCTGCCACTTTTTGCATCAACAGGTAGTACTTATGGGAGAATTCACATTTGGAGGGTCAAATGGAGACCAAATTGAAAAATTCCACTTGTGTTGGAAAGTAGACATCCAGAACTTTCCAACTAGCCCACTTGAGATCAATTTGGATGACAGGAAGTGCCCCAAAGTAGCTGCAAAGGCGCGCAGCGCACAGGGCTTTTTGCCCAAATTTTCACTGTTCAGCTCAAAAATTCGCCCAGTTTTGACTAGTTTTGACTTGTGATGGGATTTTTCACCCTCCTTGATGTAATTATTGGATTTTTATGTTGTTGTGACACTTATTTACCTATTCTAGAAGATTCATTCATAAAATAGCAAAAATGTAATGAATGAAATGTTTTCCTAGCTTATAGACGCAAGTTGTTTTGACTGCCTAGATTGTAGTGCTTAGTTTAGAATTGGTTGAAACAGCTCCTAGAATGATGATCTCGACCCCTAGAGGCAAGGGAATGTGTTAGCTTGCCTATATTATGTATTTTCTTAGTCATTTTCAGGGTTGGACTCTTGGGATAGCTTGAGACTATATTGTACATATTTTATCAACATTTTTAGCAAAGGAAAGACCAGAGTTTTGCAGCACTACTTGGGATCCATGTGGCTTTATGTCTTGATGATGTGTTTCTCTCAGTACTTGTAAGTTGTGTATGTGAATCATTATCTCTCTTGAATCTTCTCTTATTAAGCAAATGAAGTGTTAAGGTAGAATACATGAAATTGATATGCTCTGCCTTTAAATTTGTTTAATATTCTATGTTTTCTTCAGTTTAAGGAGAATCCTTGAGACCCCTTGCTCTCCTTAGCCTCTCACCGGTCTGATCTATCCATATCACCTGCTTTAAGGCATCAAAACAATTGCCTATCTTGCCCCAAGTGGACCTCTGCAAAAACTGTGCCTCATCCCCGCACCCAAAATTGCCTTTCCCTTGATTTCAACAAAATCATAAAAAATCAATCCTAAAATATTTTTACTTAATACCTAGCCTATAATCAGTCATCAATTTGGTCATCTCGAGCCTTTTTCGATTATCTTTTGCTGAGTGTGACCCAGAGAGAGCCCTCTCCTGTCCTCGTAGGGCTAGCTACGAGGCTGAGCATGGTTTGATGTGGCCTTGAGTCTTGCCTTATTTCAGCCTAAGGCAGATTCGAGCGCTAAAATAGAGTTCCTTGGCTTGGACTTGGATTACCACTCAAGGAGAGCCTTCCAACATCAAGGCTTTGGTTGTAAGCTTCCATTTATTTCCTAATAATATAGAACTGTTGGTTCATCTTCCCAAAATATATATGTTCATGTATTTATTTAGCTTGACACTACTTGATCAGTTAAGTAGGTTGTTATTGGATTTTCTATTGGTTTTGGCATGCTTTTTTGTCTCTTGATCACTTGTGCAAGTACATAAATGGTAAGAGAAGTAGGAACAAGTCTGTGACACAAGTGGTTCTAGACCCTCAACAAAGGAAATCACAATAGCATCAGAATGAGGTAGGTCATCTCTTTCACTCTACTTTTCAATTATAACCTAGGAAGATGTCTAGTTGATTTTCACTTCAGTTGCAAGACCCACTCATTAGGCTAGAGGGATCATCTCTATCCGCAGAGAGGATTAATCTTGTCAATAATCTCTTTGGTTCCACATATGAAAATAATCATAAGTCAAATCTCAATACACGTACAAAAAAAAACTTCAAAAATAGTTTTTACTTGAATCGGTCCACTATGCCCTTGGTGGAAGTGGAATATCTGGACCTCCTCGGAAATTCATGCTTGCATATGCCCAATCATCAACCATGATTAGTTGTTGATGCAACCATCTAAAAAAATGCTGCAGGGAATGAAATCTGTTGGCCGCCTCCATGAAGAGGCATCAACTCACCCCATTTGAGTAATCACGGATCTCTGTGTGCTAGTGCATCCACTTCTAACCATTGATAATGAAACAATGGCACATGTTCCAAGAAGAATGTCAGGAAAATGGATCTAAAACCAAATTGTTTGAGACTCCCTAACTTTCACTTGGTAAGTTGGCACTTCACGCACACCAACAAACCCTGACTCCAACTGAAAATTGTGGGATTGAGACACTTGATTGCATACTGGAAATGAGATTTTTTTTCCTCATGCAATGCTTGAGCCCCAAATATTCGGGCCATAGTATGCAGGATTGTTTGCGGTGGGATATTTTTGATGGTATTTATGTTTATTTTCCTACTTTGGGTCTTTTTTGTCCCTGGACAATGCCTCACAATAAACATATATGTGCTCTCTCCTCCAGTGCACGATCCGGACGACTAGACCCGTTGTCCCTTTCTAGGCAACCCAATAATGAAATAAATGTCAATGACATCTATTTCGAGTTCCTGATCCCCGATCATGAATAGTTGGCGATACACATCCCACCAACTGATCAAATGTTGTAATAATTTAGCTTGGGATCTAATCCTAAGGAATCTTGAAGAACTTGAGTAACCCACATGCTCATAGGGCATCAACACAATCTTGATCTTGAGCAGCTTGATGGTCTTCAGCTTCATGTCCCCTTTTTCCATTCAACCACTATTTCAAACTGATTATAATGTGGAAAATAAATAAAATAACATTTCATGAGCTTCCATGGAGACAAAATCCAAGATAAACTATTTAACATGGAGGATTTCACACAAAATTTTTTACCTCGATGCCAACGCGATTGTCTATGAATTTTCTCTCACTGCCAGAGTGAGGGCCTAATTGACCAAGGGGCGAGCAATGCATGTTCGATGGGTAAAACCCGTGTTGGTCGCTCATGATATAAAATTTTTGCATGTCCTCCTTGTAGCCTAATCTATGGATGAAAATGCATCAAATGAGTACCAGAATGAAGGGAAGGGACAAATCTCTTACTTGTAACAAGCGGCTCAACGAATGGTGTCCGAGATTGATCGTGCTCCTTACCTGAAAACCAAGGTAAAATGAGGTAAAAATGCTCTCAGAATTGCAAATTAGTAAAATGGAAAAACTGATTTACATTTTTCCCTATTTATAAGTTTTAAATAAATTTTTTACCAAATTAGGGCATCTTTCACTCATTTTTTAATATTTTTCCTCGAATTCGGTAATGTGTGTTTCCTTGTGCAGCGACAGGTCATATATTCTTGATGACGGTGAAGAGGTTCTCTTAGATATTGTTTTCTACCTTTTCGGGTTCAAGAGATGATTTACAAAAGGGGACCTTTGGAGTTTTATTTTGCCCACTAAGTACCCTTTAGAAGATGCAAAAACAGATCCAGTCCTTGAAAATTGAACTCCGTAATAGAAATTGAAATCTCCCTTGCACTAGGAAGCGCCCCGGTTGCAGTGGGAGCTCTAGATATTTTTCCTCCCTGAACACATTTGGTTAATTTCACCCCATTGCAGATTGTTGTCTAGGTCTATCTTGGCAGGGTCTTTTCTCTCTTTCTCTATCCAGCTATCAACAGTTTAGACGCAGTTAATGTGAGCTTCTATCAACTTCATAGTTTTCTCTTTAGTGCTATACTCGCTTTCCTTCTATTAATTAGTAAATGGGCGAGGTAGGGGGGGGGGGCATTTCTTTTTAAATCTCTCTAAACATGAAAAAGATGTTGAGTTTCACCTTCGTCGGACTCGTAAAACATAAACGATGCAAGACTTGTGACCATGACGAGACCGAGTTTCTCCTTCCTAGGACTCGTAAAACTTACTAGGATGGATTCATTCGAAGGATGAACTTATATGGGAAGAATATGTTATCCTCTTCAAGCCTGTGATTAAAAATATATGGGGTACTCACTAGAAATGGTGGGGGAAAAAGTGAAAGTGATCATATCTTGTATTCTTTAAAGACAACATGTTTCTCTTGAACATGACACTCGCTTGTTGCTCATGTTGGGTTTGGGACATCCTCACTTAGTCACTTGCCTTTGTGGGTTTGGAGAATCCATTTTTCCTCTCATATGATTATACGATTTTGTCATCATGACCTCTGATCCTATGTTGAGTCAAATGTTGCCAAACTCCGGAGTCATGTCGTCGATGTGTTCAAGAGAAGTCTTATCTGTAGTTATTTACCACTTATACATTGTCTGATTTTCTGCCACATTCCTGGATTAAAATTATCTACTCTACTACATCCTTTCGTTTCATGTCGATGATGTGGGATTCACTATGGACCTCCTTCGACAGATCACTTCCTATCCACTTTAGCTCATTATCTAGGAAGATGATCTAGAAACTCCCTTCTAGTACCTTAGAGATTGCATGCCTCAATGGCAAGTTCTTTGCATTCGACAACAAGTTTACATCATTGATCTTCGATCGAATGATTCCACGAGTATTCAAATGTAGCTTCGTTATTCACATTCATGGATTGTGCTGATTGTACCTTGAGATCCATTGTCATTATTGGTGGTTTGTCTTGTGCTTGTTAATGGTTTACATAATTGATTGGTAATCAGGTGGTTTTCTAGTTCAACTTCGACACATTTATTCACATGTTTGAATTTGTACATTGATTAGGTCGAGATGGAGCGCAAGACCCTGGATTATGTCTAATAAAATCTAGGTTGCATGGAGTTGTTGGAATTACGATGAATGTGTTGTACTTGATGGCAACCCTCTTGTAGCAGAACAACTCACTTACACATGGTAACAGATGAATCTTCAAAAGAGATATCAGATGTGACATTAATACATGGTAGTTTTGTTAACAGATGTGATGCAACACAGTTTAAAGGAAATGACAGTTCACAATGCAGCAAGTTAACATTATGATACAGGTGTTGTCCTTGATAATGAAGATCAAAGTACTACAGGATAACAATATTGAATCATAGTTCAAGCTCACAAAATGAAAGAAAAATAGTTATACATAGGTTTACCTTGACCAAGCTACGTCTACACGCATGTTCATTCAGTAGAAGGCGCGTATGCGTATACACGCACTTTCACGCAAGGAAAAGAGTGCACATGTCGGAAACTAAGTTTTTGGTTCGTGGCATTTGGACCATGGTATTTTTGTATTGGTCCATGGTATTTGGTTTGAGGTATTGACCCCAGGTATTTAGACGAAGGTATTGGTTCTAAATGGTTTTGGACCATGGTATTGAGTAGGGCCTAAGACTATAAAAGGAGGAGAAGATCATTAGGCAAAGACACTTAGAAAGTCTCAAATATATGATGAAGTGTGAGATATAATATGCTAGTTATGGGTTTGTGATGCTTTACTTGATCTGAGCCAAGGAGGAATCTTAGTGGTTGATGGAGGACAAGATCTAATGATGGATCGGGATCTTATGGCTTGGAATGAATCATCTCTATATGGTTTGATCATGCTTATTCTAGATCTGTATACTGATGCATGTAATGTTTTCTAAATATTATGATCTGGGTATAACTCAAGTCTGGAATAACTACAAATCATGAATGAATATTTACAGATGTATACGTTGGTTTACTTTGATAAAATCATGTATATACACAGGTTAGATACATCTAAGTAGCGTATACCATATGAAATATGATGTTTGAAGTTACATGTGGTTTTGGTTGTTGATGCAAAGTCTGAGTTCTAGTGACTATTTAATGGTGACAATATTCTTCATATTCAGATTGGTTGATTGTGATTAGCTTTAGTGTTGATGGATGAGATCTAATAATGGATTAGGATCATAATGACTTATCTTTATGTGATTTGATGGACTAGATCTGGCTGCTAACACATATACTATCCTTTTGTATGTAATGATCTGGGTATGTCTAAAGTCGGGAAGTGCAGCGAAGTTATGAGTAAGTATTTGATGACATATACATTGGTTCGCTTTGGTTAAGTTGTGTATACACGCTGGTTCAACTCTTCCAAGTTGCGTATGCACTTTGATACATGATTTTTGATGATACAGTTGGCTTTGAATATTGTTGCAGAGTTCTGGGTTCTGCTCTATGTTTTGATGACAGGGTTTCAGTGATTCAGTATTGGGTGATTGGTTGATGCAATAGTTGTATTGCAGTGGTGATTGATTTTGAGCTTCAATATTGTTGATGGGTCCAATATAAAAATTGGATGAAACATAGCCTTCAAACTATGATGTTATGTTCCATGAGTATCCAATCTGAAAATTCATGAAATGTGGTACCTGGAGGAAGAAAATAGAAGGTTGTAGCCGTCTGTAGGTCAGCACCTACGTACTAGTACATCAAATAGTACAAGAGCTAAGGGGTTGTAGCTCCCTTCTAGGAGAAGCTGGAGAACAAGAGAAGGTTGTAGCCTTCTGCAGGTAGAAGCTTGCATACTGGTATAAGATTGTACTAATACAAAATATTGTAAAAAGAAGTTTCTTATTAAAAGAAGTTTCTTATTAAAAGAAAGATAGAGACGATTGCAGCAGGTCGTTTTCACCCACATCGGGTTTCCACCTTAAATCATGGTGTTCATGTGTGTTTCTTATGTGTGATGATGTGTTCTGTTTTTACTGCACCTGGTTACTGTTTATATGATTAATGAAGTGCTAATGCACTGATTAGAGATCAACATATGATGAATTAACTGAATCATAAGTTTGCTGGACTACGCTAGTTGCATTAAACACAGTTGCGTATACACACAAGTTCCCTTAACTGTAGTAGCGCATACGAATCTAATTATGGAAATGAAAAAGTTATTGATTTGCTAATACTGATTCACCCCCTCCCCCTCTCAGTATTATTTCCAACAATTGGTATAAGAGCATGTCCTTTGGTAGGAGCTTGATCACTTGAAGGAGATCCATAGAACAATGGGAAAGAAGCTAAAGAAGAAAGCGCCTTAAAAGAAGAAGACATCTCTCAAAGGAACTATGACAGTGGGAGAATCGATTGGGGAATATGTGGAAGCAACTCTTAAGATTCAAAATCATCACAGAATGAAGAAGCAAAAGAACTATCAGGTATGAATTTGTTATCCTTTGGTGATACATTTCTCCATCCATTTGAAGCTAATGAAAGTAATAGTGAAACAATTGAATTTGCTCTTATGGGTGAGGAAGAAATCAAATAGAGGCAGAATTTAAAAGGCTTACAGACAAAATTAGAGATCAACAAGATCTATTGGACAAAACGGAATGTGCCTTCAAAGAAGAAGCTACCAAACTAAAAGCTCAACTAGAGGAAGGAAATAGGGTAAAGAAGCAATTCAAGGAAAAGGAAGATCAATGTCAAAAGCTACAGGATGAAGTAACATCATTAAGAAGTAAAGTAAATGAAAGGAGCACAACAATCAAGAAACTCATAGATAGATCCAGTTACTATGAAAGTCTTAAGGCTAAGATCGTCTCGCTAAAAGAAGATCTTGAAGAATCAAATAAGCATAATAAATAAGTACTCCAAGCTCTTGAAAAACAAGAAAAAAAAGTTCTTGAATTAAGACATCAGTTGGAAGAAGGAAGAAAAGCTGGAGGAATCATGAAGAAGCAATATTTTGGAAAGGAAGAGAAACATCAGGCTGAGGTAAATATTCTAAAAGATAAATTAGAAGAAAAGGATAAGCTCTTACGATTTCAAGATAGTACTAAGATCTTGGAAGATATTCTTAGTAGTCAAAGGTCTCTTGCTATCAAAAATGGTCTTGTTTTTCATGAATCTGTTGAAGGTGAATCTAGTTCACAAAGTAAGACAAGGAACTCTAATGCAATGCTCAACAAGGACATGAGAGGTCAATCCCATCAACAACCAAGGAAAGAAATACTTCAAAGAAAATATTTTACTCCTCACTATGGAAGTGATAGTAGATTATTTCCTCAAATGAATAATGTTGAATGTCATGTATGTCATAATTCTGGACATGTTGCAACCAGATGCAGAAGTAGAATGGTTCAAGACCGTCACACAGAAAGATCATCATGTTCCAGGTACTTTAAGGGATATTGTTTTGCTTGCAATATGTTTGTTCACAAAGCCATTGACTTCTATAGAAGGAATATGAAAAATATGAGATGTTATGCATGTAACAAGCTTGGACATATAGCAAAGGAATGCAGGAACAAAGTACGGGCACCATGCCAAAAGGAGAAAACATCATTACACTTGAAGATATGGAATAAGAAGGAAGTACAGTCAGAAAGATGTGGCACAACACAATGTATAGACATGATAGACTCAGAGGGAGCTAAAAGTGTGAAACTTCAATGTTCTAAATCTCATACGCAAGTTTCATGAAGAGAAGTTGCGTATATATGCAAGTTAGACACTGCATAGTCACATATATGTTAGTTTGAGGAAAAGCAGTGGGACGGACTCAGGAAAAAGGATTTGATATGGTTCAGTCAACTATTTGCTTTGTTTGATGATGGTTACAATCTGATGATAATGTTTGGAAATATATTGATACTCATAAGATGTTGTTTTTGATCCTCACAAGTTAAATTAATGCATATCTGATTGATGATGATGCCTTGATACTTCTTGCTAATATATGCATGATCAAATCTGATAGTGAACAGATGGAGCAGGCTCAAGGGAGAACATGCTATGCTTCTAATAAAGCATTGTTGGCATTATGTTTAGAGGTCTTTTGTACCTAATAAATGATGATGATATTTATGATACATCTTACTATGATATGGTTATGAGTTTCCCATGACAAAATCTCATATAATTCTTGGGGTCTCATAGTTGGTGTTCAGATCAGATTTATGGATGATTCTTTGATGATGCATATATGGTGCTTACATGATGATCTTCATAAGGACAAAGAGAAGTACAAAGCTTCATTATTTAGTGATACGCCACTCATTTCCTTTATGTTTTGTCATCATACCTCCAAAGATGCATAAAGTTCATATGGTGTAGTTATGATTCCTGTAGTTCTTGGCTCTCACATGGTTGAGGATTGTTGCTCAAGATACATAGTGCTATATATAGTCTGTTGGATACATGGATGATTACTCAAAGTTGCATTGATGGAGACATGAGGATGATGAGTTCTTACCTATATGATGATAGGTTGATACTCACATATGTTGATTGATGCTTATCAGATGAGGGATGTTCTCGAGTGATGATACATGGATGGTATAAAAGATCATGCAGATCTTGATGATTATGTGATGACTATGGTGTTTTTCACATATGATATAATGTGAATGATTATGTATGAAATATGTAGAATTCACTTAAGGAAGGCTATGATAATGTTCAAAAGGATGAGTTGATATCTTGTTACAGGTTGATGATATCTACACTAATGGACATATATAGGTTGTTGGTCTGGATGTTGTTGACAGATGCCTATGGAGCATATCATACATTGTGTATGATAGTTGTTGATGACTATCAGGATCTTATTTAGATATAAATGTCATGTATATCATTCGATGTAAAGGTCATATCAAGACTCATTACATTATATTTTGTCTTTGTATATTATAGTCGTTTGATGAATCCCTTTTGGTCATATGATGCACCCCTACTATGCATGGGAAGGATGATGTAATAATTCAGTCATGTATAAACAATTGGTATCTGGTATATCCCAACTTGGTTGGGAGAATGAATGTATGTATGAGTCATCGGTGATAGGAAGGTCAAACTCACATAGTTGAGTTATAAAGTCATGTTATTTTCTTGAAAATGTTTTCAAACTCTGCATGTGCTCAGGTGGAGTATGGATGATACAATACATCTCAGCATGAACAAAGGGGGAGTTTAATCAAAGACTTCAACATGTGCCTAGGGGGAGCATGAGTAATATTTAACTATTCAGATATGAAAGTTTTTTGCTCTTAGGGAGAGAAGATCTTGGTCTGCCCTTTGCCCTTGATGTCAAAGGGGGAGAGTCACTTGGTGTTGTTGTTTCCATCAAGTCCAAAGGGGGAGATTTTTGGCATTATGATGAATGTGTTGTACTTGATGGTAGCCCTCTTGTAGTAGAACAACTCACTTATACATGGTAACAGATGAATCTTCACAAGAGATATCAGATGTGACATTAATACATGGTAGTTGTGCTACAGATGTGATGCAACGCAATTCAAAGGAAATTACAATTCACAGTGCAGCAAGTTAACATTATGATACAGTTGTTGTCCTTGATGATGAAGATCAAAGTACTACAGGATAATAGTATTGAATCATAGTTCAGGCTCACAGAATGAAATAAAAGAGTTATATGTAGGTTTACCTTGACCAAGTTGCATATACATGCAGGTTCATTAAGAAGAAAGCGTGTATGCGTATACATGCACTTTGACGCAAAGAAAAGCGCGTACATGTCGAAAACTAAGTTTTTGGTCCGTGGTATTTGGACCATGGTATTTTTGTACTGGTCCATGGTATTTGGTCAGAGGTATTGACCCTAGGTATTTAGACCAAGGTATTGATTCTAAGTGGTTTTGGACCATGGTATTGAGTAAGGCCTAAGACTATAAAAGGAGGAGAAGGTATTGGGCAAAGACACTCAGAAAGTCTCAAATATTTGATGAAGTGTGAGATCCAATATGCAGGTTATGGATTTATGATGCTTTACTTGATCTGAGCCAAGGAGGAATCTCAGCGGTTGATGGAGGACAAGATTTAATGATGGATCGAGATCTTATGGCTTGGAATGAATCATCTCTATATGGTTTACTCATGCTTATTCTAGATTTGTATACTGATGCATGTAATGTTTTGTAAATATTATGATCTGGGTATAACTCAAGTCTGGAATAGCTGCAAATTATGAATGAATATTTACAGATGTATACGCTGGTTTACTTTGATAAAAGCACGTATATACGCAGGTTAGATACATCTAAGGAGCGTATATCATATGAACTATGATGTTTGAAGTTACAGGTGGTTCTAGTTGTTGATGCAAAGTCTGAGTTCTGGTGACTGTTTACTGGTGACAATATTCTGCATATTCAGATTGGTTGATTGTGATTAGCTTCAATGTTGATGGATGAGATCTAATAATGGATCAGGATCATAATGACTTATATTTATGTGATCTGATGGACAAGATCTGGTTTCTAACACATGTACTATCCTTTTGCATGTAATGATCTAGGTATGTCTGAAGTCGGGAAGTGCAACGAAGTTATAAGTAAGTATTTGATGACATATATACTGGTTTGCTTTGGTGAAGTTGCGTATACACGTTGATTCGACTCTTCCAAGTTGCGTATGGACTCTGATACATGATTTTTGATGATACATTTGGCTCTAAATATTGTTGCAGAGTTCTAGGTTTTGCTCTATGTTTTGATGATAGGGTTTCAGTGATTTAGTATTGGGTCATTGGTTGATGCAATAGTTGTATTGCAGTGGTGATTGATTTTGAGCTTCAATGTTGTTGATGGGTCCAATATGAAAATTGGATGAGACATGGCCTTCAGACTATGATGTTGTGTTCCATGAGTATCTAGTCTGAAAATTCATGAAACGTGGTACCTGGAGGAAGAAAAGAGAAGGTTGTAGCCTTCTGTAGGTTAGCACCTACGTATTAGTACATCAACTTGTACAAGAGCTAAGGGGGTTGTATCTCCATTCCAGGAGAAGCTGGAGAACAAGAGAAGGTTGTAGCCTTTTGTAGGTAGAAGCCTGCATACTTGTATAAGACTGCACTAATACAAAATATTGTAAAAATAAGTTTCTTATTAAAAGAAAGATAGAGACGATTGCAGCAGGTGGTTTTCACCCACATTGGGTTTCCACATTAAATCATGGTGTTCATGTGTGTTTCTTATGTGTGATGATCTGTTCTGTTTTTACTGCACCTGGTTACTATTTATGTGATTAATGAAGTACTGATGCACTGATTAAAGATCAACATATGATGAATTAACTAAATCAATAAGTTTGTTGGACATACGCTAGTTGCATTAAACACAGTTGCGTATACACGCAAGTTCCCTTAATTGAAGTGGCGTATATGAATCTGATTATGGAAATGAAAAGTTATTGGTTTGCTAATACTGATTCACCCTCCCTCTTAGTATTATTTCCAACAGGAGTTATGAGTTATTCATTATTGTACACATGTTTCCTCTAAATGGATGGTTGCAACCATACTGTGGGTCCATACACATGATCCTTTCTATTTGGATGGCTACAACCATATCGAGGATCCATACACATGATCCCTTCTATTCGGATGGCTATGTCCATACCATAGATTCATGTATTATTAAATGCCTAATCATGTATCATTAGGTATGATCATCAAAGATATCAGATATGTAAATGTATATGTATAAGCTTGATTTGCAGGTCTCCTTACGATGTTGTTCTCATCCTTGCACGGACTTGTAAAGCATCTCAACCATCACTCCCTGTTCTACCTTCATGCTTTACGAGGCATCTATTACACAATATTTTGTCACACCTCCTATTCAATTCCTGTTCCATATCCCAAAGTGCCAAAACATTGAAAACTCTGGAACATATCCATCATGATATACATACCAAAGCCTCCCTAAATAATCAAAGGAAAACTCTCCTGAATCCATTTTGAAGAAGGTTAACTAAAAACCTAAATCTTAGCATCATCGTGTTTTGCTACACTACCTGCTTGTGCTGATGGCAGGTCGCGCAATTCTACACTAGCGCTGTCAGCGTGAGTTTTGATATGAAAACCCACGTTGAACCTCTTATGGCAGGTTTTCCCAAACTAGAGGAGAAGCTTCGTGCACTAGAACCTTCGTAACATCGAGCTAGATATTGGTTGTTGTTGATATGGTAAAGCTCTCCCATTTGGACCTCTTGATCTTATCATCATGAGATTTCCCCTTAAGATGTGGACCTTCCTCCCTCTTTTGTGGATCCCTAACTCCTTCTCTCTTCTTATAAATTGACTTCCTTCCATCCTCAAATGGTTGGTCATTAATTGCTACATCCCTATGCTGAGATTATGCTTACATGCTACCCATTCTAGCTTAGAGAAGGAGTGCTTGAAGATTATTTGCTTGGACTTGGACATCCACCAAAAGGAGGTCTCCAACATCAAGGCATAGGTTGTATGCTTCCCTTTTTAGCTTATTAATATATACATTTTATGTTCACTTTCCATAATTGTGTAAATGTTTATGATTTTAGCTTAATACTCCTTGATCTATTAAGTAGTTTATCTTTGATGTATGCCATATATGCTCTTGTATCTTGTATCATGCATAGCTATTTGATCTTCCTTGCATGTACTCAGACATGAAGAACAAGTAAGGAGTGAGATTTGGAGCGAAATAATCAAAGTCATCTTTAAAAGGATTGAGCGATTAGCATCAGAGCAAGGTAGACCACTCTCTCTCTACATTTGTTAAACATAAGCTAAGAAAGTGTATGCTAGTTAGTTTAGTTTTTTGTTAGACCCATTCATTGGGCTAGAGGGATCACCTTTACCTGCAGAGGGGATTTACCTTCACAACAGGCCTGACTGTCATACCATCAGTGCAAGTGATGGGCTTGAAGCCACTACGTTACTATTCTAGTGACACCATGATTCGGCCTCCCTAAGTTGCACAATCCACATTTTTGCTCAGTGAGAAAACACATGATCTCGGGATTGGTCTCACCGCGAGCTAGGCATTGACAAACACATGCATCATGCATCTATTTGATGAATAGATGCATGGACGATGTGTCTGTGATGACCATAGTCGCATGGTGGTTTGAAAAAATGATTTTTGACAGCCTAGGAGACTGGATTTTTCTTTTGTATTCTTGATGGCAGGATGAGGATGCTCTAGAGAGAGCAAGATTGGAAACCACAAAATTTAGCCATGGCATAGGATCATGAGGTTAGTGGGACTTTGGCTTACTGGAGGTTATTAAAGTTCCTTTAGAACTCCCTTTTGAGATCGCACGATGAGTTTTTGCGATTTCTGATGCAGTTATGGGACGTGGAGCGAGAAATCTTCGTCATTCAAGGGTCAGATTTTCGGATTAGTGTGATTATGGATGTTTACTTTGCCACTGGGTTAGTATCTCTAGGAGAGGTTTTTCCCGTATCCCCTGCCGGCTAGGCAGGTGGACATACAAAGATGGGCATCGACTCATTATGGGCCCAAAATCATAGAGGATGGGTGTATTGAGGTACCATCCATCCTAGATCTCATGGAGTGGGTGACGCTTTCCATGATCATGTTCCTGACGGGTTCAATGATTCCACACCAGGTATCACGGCCTATAATTTCAGTGTTGCTAAGGTTACAAGTAAGGAACTTTTTTGATTGGGATGGTCTGGTGTATAGGGGAATGACTTCCTAACTGACGGAGGTGTTGCATGGTTCATCTGGGAGTTTTTTTTATGCCAAAATTATGTGTAGCATTTTGTATGAGAGGGTCATGATGATACGACCCTTTATAGTGGTGGCCCTAGGTCTGGCTAGGGATCTAAGGATGAGACGATGGGCACCTGTGATGCCATGGGCTGGGGGAGGTGCAATATGGCATTATTGGAACACTGAGGTGGAGGGTTGGTTTCTGTCCAACTGTCAGATGATTTTGGAGTTCTCATATCATGGAGTGGACACTACAGTTGACTCGGATATGGGGATTCCTCTCGATGATGCCTGGGGGCCAACATGTATGTGACATGTATTATTTCTGCTTTTAAGTTTGTTTAACATGTATTCTTTATGATACATTTTCGTTTATATGATGTTGATATCATGTCTTTGTTGTTATAGATGTGGGGCCATGTGGGTGACCACTTGCCTATTTGGTAGGCAATGATCCATGATGCATGAGGGTGGTTAGCAATCTGATTGTGTTGTAACGACAATGTGATGTATGGGAGGAAGATCCTGAGTAGTTGGTGCACTACCAATGAATCAAGATTGGTGAACCCTTTGGTGTAAGGGGATGAGCTCATCTGTTGCTAGGGAGGCAGAGAGACATTGAGAGCGTGCTAATGCAACAGAGGCTCAACTAGTAGTTATGGTAGTGCGACTCCAAGATTATGAGGAGGCATAGAACCGAGTTGCAGCTTTGATGAGGGGGATTTGCAAGGATGGTTGGGTAGGATTGGGGGAGGTGGTATTAGAGGCGGTGATGGCATGTGATCAGGTGCACAACCTACTTCTTTAGCGCATCGTGATGGTGGTGGCCACCGTCAGTCTGATTTTGGCACCTGATGCAAAGATTTGTCCTCGGGAGAGGAGGGGAGGGCCCCCATCCTAGATGATAGGATGTATGTACCAGGGAAAGCAGCTAGTATGAGGATGCTCCCCTATTTTTTGGGACTTATTTATCCTGGCCATGAGCGAGTAGATGTACATCCATTTTGTACTCATATATTTTTTATATGCATATACGAGATGATATATTTTGGTGGATCTTATGATGTGTCTTATGCATTTATATGTTTGATGTATTTATGCATTTGTTTGAGATGGATCTTATGATTATGATTTGTGTATCTTGATGATTATATATATGTGATGCATGTCAGTTTAAGATTTAATGAGCTATGCGATCAACTGTATGATTTTGAACCCTTGTTATACGTGTAAATGTGATATGATAAAATGTCAAGCTAACCTTTGTGCATGCAATTACTTCTGAAAAAGTTGTGAATCAAAAACCTAAAAGGTCTTATTCAACTGCGATACAACTAGCTGGGAATCAAGGAATACATGTAGTTGGCGAATACCTAAGTGGGAGGAATTGGCCAAGATACCTATGATGACATTGTATTCAACTTGATTTTTGGTGGATGACGCGATGCAAAGTCCATTAGATAGATGAGGTGTCCGGTCAAGAGGCTATATGTGTTGGTTTATTGGGGCCTAACCCAGATTCAGAGGTGATTTAGCCAAACAAATCTCGGTACCACTGGCCCTTTCGGCAACAGTCCACGGAGCACGGACTGAGGTCTCACCCGAAGTAGTATGGGAGGGTGCTAGAACTAGGTTTCTACACCCTAGAGATGTCTGATGGGTTCAAGTGGTTCGTGGTTCGACCCTACGTGCACGTCGCTACGCGCACTTACCCGTACTTCGTAGCCTAAGATGCTACCTTCGCGCAACCCTACTCAGGAGCTGAATAGTGTTATTGACCAAGTCTTTACTATTAATACAATGTTAGTTGATTAACTTAGCTTATTTGTATGCTTTCAGTTATACTTAAAAATATTCACAATTCATACAAGTGCCCGTAGTAAAGAAAAAGTATATTCACAAATGATATCAAACAAGTAATAAATCAGAATATATATAGATAATTGGTAACAAAACCTTTCTTTATTAATCTCTTCTCCAATTATAAACTCAACCTCGCCCTGCGCACTCAGCTGCAGAGCCTTCTCCTACTCTACGACCCAAGACACACTTAGACACTTGCTTTGTGCTTCTACTTTCTATCTATTTGATTCCATTCCTTCTATATCTCTTTAAAACTTAGATCCTCACTCTATTTATACAATCCCATGGTCCGCGGACCATGGGTAGGCTGACCTTACATTTAAAACTAGGGTAGACAACCCTATTTCTCTAACATACATTTCGCGCCTGCAATTCGCAGAGCTTTACAACAATATCAACTCAAAACTTGGGCTTTGAGCCCCAAAACATGTCGTGGGGGGATTCCATTTCCAACAGGCCCCCAATACAAAAATTGTGACTGGCCCTCGAGTCACTTTGTCGGCACAATAATCTTGGCGCGGAGTCCCTCCAACTGTTCTCGAACAGTGTTGATGTCTGCAACACACTAAGCTGATGTTTGTTGAATCTGTTGCATTCTCTGTTCTGAGACCCTCGTGGCTGCATTGTTTTCCTACATCTGTACCGACATCTGCTGCATATGTTTATAGTCCCGAGCCTTTGTCTGGCTCCTCGGAGTGCGAATATTGTGCTTTGGTCGGCTAGTCAGATAGCCGATCCACTTGTGTAGGGCTTCAAGTGACTGCCATTTACTTTTCCTGGGAAGGGTTCTCCATTTAGTTTGAATAGCTGAACTGCGCCTCCATCTGTGACCTCCTTAACCATGTATGATCTCAACCAATGCATTCTGAATTTTCCTGGAAAAATTACAAACTTATTGTCATACAGTAGCACTAAGTCATTTACCTTGAAGGTGCGCAACTTGATATGGCGGTTGTGCCAGGATTTTTCACGTTGCTTTTTTACCTGCTGATGAAACCCAACCAAGAACCATTCTTCCTCAATTTCTTCCAATTCCAAGCCTTTCCTCCATAGCTTTGTGGTCTGTCATCCCTATGAGTGCTGATATGCACATACTAGGTACGATATATTCCATCGGCATGACAGCTCCCACGCCATAAACTGGTTAGAAAGGTGTTTGTCCCGTCAATTTCTTGCATGTTGTCCTTTAAGCCCATAACAATGCAGGTATGCACAGGTCCCAATATCTTCGTTTTGCATTGTACACTTTGGTTAGTGCAGTCTCCAGTATTTTGTTGAAGGCTTCTACAGTGCCATTGGCTTGTGGGTTGTACGACGTACTTTTCTGATGATACACCTGGAATTCTTCAGTGAGAACGCTGATGGTTTCATTCACGAAATGTGTTCTGCGATCACTCATTAAGATTTTTGGACAACCAAATCGGGTTAACATGTTTTCAAACAAAAAATTCACAATAGTAGCAGTCGTGCAGTCTTTGACCGGTTGCGCTTCCACCCATCGTGTCAGGTACTCTGTCACAGTGATGATGTAGTGCGCGCCTGTCTTTCCCTGAGGTTTGATAGGTCCCACAAAGTCAATTTCCCATTTCTCGAATGGTTGCAGTGTCATTTACGGATTCAATGGCATCTTGTCCCTTCGTAATGATTTTCTAGTCCTTTGACATATATCACAGGCCTTATAGTATGCTTTTGAATCCTGGTGTAGGGTTGGCGACCATAACCTTGTGCGAAGAATCTTTTGCGTGGTCACGTATCCTGCATAGTGTCCTCTTGCAACACCCCCAGGTGCTTCCACGAGGATCTAACTTCATTCAAATTCAACTACGTATCTTCACAATATCTCATCATTTCCCATTTTGTATAGGTGCCCCACAATGACAGGAAAATTCAGCGCGCGCACCACCAATTCCTTCTTCTATTGGATGAAGTATTCCTTCGGTGTAGTCCCTGTTGTCAGAAAGTGGATTATATCTTCCAAGTGCCCGTTCGCGATGCACACTGCAAAGAGCTGTGCATCATGTAATCCTTCCTTCAAACTAGTAGGTTCCTCACCCATCTCAATACACGACAAGTGATCCGGTCCTGCGCTCAGGCACCTAGGTTTGACCACGACCTCAAAGTCATATTCTTGAAATAATAAGAGCCACCTACATATGTGCCCCCCCCCAAAACAAGCTTATTGACCAAGTATTTTAGTGCGGAATGGTCTATATACATCTTGAAATGTCCTCCTAGCAAATATTGTCGGTATTTTTGGAGTGCATATACCATCGCTATCCCCTCATGCTCGGTCGTGGAATAGTTCTTCTCAGCTTTAGACAATCTACAACTTGCAAACACGATAGGGTGGTCCAATCCCTCGCCGCCCTCTTGTGTGAAAACTTCTCCCAGCGCGATACACGACGCATCAACATGGACAGGAAACTCCACATCCCATTTTGGGAAGACTAGGATTGGAGAGGAGGCCAATTTCCCCTTTAAGACATCCAAGCTCTTCCTGCAATCATCATTCCAATAGAATGTGACATCTTTTTTCAATAGTTTTTCCATAGGCATGGTGATTTGGGCATAGCTTTTGATGAACTTTATGTACTATCCTGTGTGTCCCAAGGTAGCTTGCAACTGTTTAACACTTCGCGGTGCTTCCAAATTTAGAATTACTGCAATCTTTGTAGGGTCAACCATCAACCCCTGTTTTCAGACCACGTGTCCCCACAGGTTTCCAAAGGGAACAAGGAATGTACACTTCTTAAGGTTTAGTGCAACCTGATGTTGTTGACAAGTATCCAGCATCAAGCGTAGACTTGCTACATGGCATTTAACTAATTCAAAGACAGTGCAGTCATGCAGATAGACCTCCAGGAACTTGTGGATGTACTCTTTGAATGCGGCAACATCAATGCATGAAAATATGGCTGACACATTCTTTAATCCAAATGGCATAACGATGTATTGAAAGCAGCCCCATTCTGTTGTGAAGGTCATCTTTCTCCTGTCTTCTGGCACGATTTTGATCTTGTGGTACCCTAAGAACCCATCCATGAATGAATATGTTTCTTGTCCGCCAACGTTTTCCAATACTTCATCTATGAACAGTGTCGAGAATGGGTCGTGTACACAGGCGTCATTCAGCTTCCTGAGGTCCACATATATTCTTATTTCCACCTTCTGCTTTTTCTCTTGTACTACCATAGGGTTTACCCAGTCAGATTCTTCCACCGGCTCAATAATTCTGGCTGCGAGCATTTTGTCTAATTCTACGCGGACCTTTTCCTTGTACTTCAGATTCAAGCAATAAGGCCTTTGCTTGACCGGCTTCATGTTGGGTTTTAGGGTGATCTTCATCATCCCTAAGTCACCAGCAATCCCTTTTAAATCCGTAATTTTGGTCGGGAATAAGCCTTGGTATTCACAGAGTAACTCAATGACCTCATCCACCATGGCATCATCCCAAAAGTCATTAAGCATTGGATACTTTGGTTCTGCCTTCGTCCCAATGTTTACCTGCTTCGTTTTCAGTGGTGCAGTGATGTTAGGATCCTCAATTAATGGTCCTCAAACCTCACGACAACCTTCAATTTATGGAATGTTAATATTCTATGGATCCTCATCATCCTCTTCAATATTAGGAGTGTTATAGCACTCCAGTGCGCAGCTCAGCTGGGTCACCCATTTCGGCTGAAGCACTTCCATTATCTCCTGGGGTATTTTGAAGATAGCTGCTTTGACTGCTTGTAGCACATCATCCATAATATCCCACCAACGATCTTCAAACGTGAAGGTTAACATGAATCCTTTGCGCAAGATGTCCCATTCACTCATGCCATGGCAAAGCTTTGTCTCAGTATACCAATTCATGGGTATGACATCTAGAGTATGACAAAACAAATGCACTCATTCAGGTTGTGGATCTTCCTTGTAGATCTTGGTCCATTTCGCGAGCTGTGTACGTGGATCATCCTGTCCATCATACTTGTCTGCGAACTACATCTGTGGTTTCCCAAATTGTAGGCGCATCATCCTTCTGCATTCGCGCCAGTTATAAAAACTTCTTTGATGTGTACCCCACCATCTTGTAGGCGTAGCGCGTAGTGCCCATTTCAGAGCGTCAAAACGCTGTTGTTCTGTCACTTCTCGTTCAAATTTGTTTAGGAATTCATACACCTCTGTCAACCCATCATGCATAGGCAGATCCCTTACCTCTATTGTCACGCAGCACAGTGATCTTATCATCATGTTGCAATTGAGTGTGGTTACCTCGTGTAACCAGTTCTACCATCGTTCTATTTCCTCATCTAAATTCAATGTACATGAGCTTTCGCCACGAAATCTTGCCATCTGTTGTTGGATTCACCTAGTCCTGCTCTCATGCGGTGATTTTGTAAATACTGTCTATATTTTCGTCATTGTCATCATCGTGTACTGGCTTTGTGTAGCGCGATCCTTCCACAGGGTTTAAAGGTACCACTACACGCAATGACTTTTTCTCAAAAATCATTTTGCGCTTATTCAGGCTTATCACTCCATTCATGTCAGTGGCCCAATCAATTCCTAGTAGCACGGGATAAGGATTGTTGTCATCGACAATCTCTATCACTTCGAAATCTGCAAGTGCACTCGCACCTTCAATGTCTACCATTATTCCCTACAATCTTCCCATCGGTAAGATCTTCTGCTGGTTCGCCATTCGCAATTAAATAGGGTACCATTGCAAAGCGGGCCTACCCATGCGCTTACATGTCTACTTTGGCAGTACATTCGTGTCCGATCCTAAATCTAGAATCACTTGATCCATTTCATATTCTCCGATTTGCGCAGTCAATCTCATTTCCCTTCCAGTTCATGATGTGTGCTTTCTAAGCTTCCAGACTACGTGCGGTTCTCCTGACCCAGCGCAC
The DNA here is from genome assembly GCA_000404065.3 of Pinus taeda. NCBI lineage: Eukaryota > Viridiplantae > Streptophyta > Pinopsida > Pinales > Pinaceae > Pinus > Pinus taeda. The sequence continues at coordinate 80,160 of APFE031447693.1, read as the reverse complement.
CTAGTGATGAGTTCCTGCAGTCCTTTCACAAACTTGCTATCACGCAACAACTGCATGCATGTATCCAGAAAGGTAGTGAGCATTGAAGGATCCATCTCCGGTTCTAGTTGATCCTTACTACCTGAAGTGGAGGCCTCTATGAATCTCTTCTTAGCTTCCATGAATGTCTCCTTCATGCGCTCTAAATCGAACTTCGGTTCCTTCGTTGGCACCTTGTGAACCCAGGCACTTTCTTTGGCTTCTTACCCTTGTCATCTCATGTCACGATACCGCTTTGGAGCACAATGTTTACATTCGAGTCCTCCTCGCGTGGCTCAAACCTCATCATTTGTAGGTTCTGAGTCAGTGGAGGCTGGAGTATTCCTTTATCATGCAGCCTCACTATCAATGTAGGGTAGTCCTCTGTCTCATGATCAAACTGAGTACAATATAAACATGATGCTCTCATCAGATTTGTACAATCACAAGCATAATGCCCTGACCCTTCGTAATTGTAACAAATCAGCTATCTGCGACCCCTTCCTAGTCCCATTCCACCTCGACCTCATCTACCCCCCAAAAATCTACTACGTGCCATCCTTGCATTTTGATCAAGGGCTCATGTTTCGATCTGCACTATGTAGGTAGGATTCTGATCCATCATTAGTTCATAACTTCTGTAGGTGCGCTCATCATGGCCTATCGACCTGCAGAAATTATAGAACAATTGATGGGACATCTGCTTATACTTCTATAATAGATGACAATTATCCATAGCATGTTTTCCTCCTATCTAACAAATTGCGCACCATAATGCAGGTGTCGTGCTCGGTCCTGCTTGTGCCTTTGGTCTTAATGGCATTGGCCCTCCTCCTGCCAAGTAGTTCACGAAGACTAGATAATGGTCCTTGTCATGCCCCTGGCCTTTGCATTTTATGCACCATACCTCCTCGCGTGCCTCTGGCCGAGCTGTCCTGTCTTGTTTCAAACATTGCATTTCCAAACACAAATTTTTTAGTTGCACGTGGATTTGTTGGACTCCCATGTCAGGATCTTGTATTGGGGTCTCATGAAGTCTCATTGCAACCTCCAAAGCTTCGGTTTGGGAAGATAACCTCTATTGCAACAGCACCGTCATTAGATGCATCGTTTGTGATGGTGGAAACCATGTGTGGTGTTGTCCATCTGTCAAGGTCATGTTGGCTTCGCGAATCATACTCTTCAGTCTCTAATCCAGTTCCCAAGGGGTCTCGGCTGGAAGCATCGCGATTTCCTTAAACCTTATAATCGACTGTCTCTGATTTTGGCCTGCTAAATTCCCTATTTAGTGCAACCTAGATATTTGTGATGCCTGCATTTGGATGGTCATTAGAATGCTTAATATACCATGTTAGTGCGCGATACTGCAACGTGCTTACTAGTGTTTCCTTCTTTATATTTTCATCCATGACTCCTTGTGCTTCCCATATAGCCTTTACTACGAACCAAAATTGGTTCAAATCTTCGTTCCCTACTCCTTTGAACACCAAAAACTTTATCGTGTTTGCCATATTGAACTATGGTGGTGGCAGAGGTGGTGTGGGCAGAGATGGTGGTGAAGATGGTGAAATCGATGGTGGTGTAGGTGGAGGTGGTATGTGTAGAATTCACTACCTTATTGGACTGATCGCGCTTCTCGGAGAAACTTTCGCGAGCTCTTCCTTGCTTTCTCGCCGAGGTGAAATCAAGGGGATATTTTATATCTCTGTGCTACTTTCATTTCTATAGATCCTCCCACTTCGCATAGCCCCAAACATCAATCTATTTTCATAACACGATTTTCACACAGTAGCATTTTAATCCAAGCGTTCAAAGATTTAATATACTTACCTCGCGGTCCTTTGAGGAAGTGTCATTATGCCTCACTGTAGATGATTGAAGTATCTACTGTGAATTCGGTGATAAATCCTCCTATAATTCGATCGATCCAATGGTTCACAATGTACATGATCTTATCTTCTGACGCTTCTAGTCTGTGCACCAATTCTGGAGTCCACACAATCGGTTTGTCAAGCCTACACCTTCCCTGACTGTCTGCTAGCTTCGTGATCCACTCATACAACTCAGAGGGGAAGGATGCAAAGAAAATTTCATGGATTCCCATATATAAGTAGCACTCTAACCATTGTTCCTTTGATACTCGCGGATTCCTTTTTTCCTGCTTCGTGAACTTGTGAATCATTTTTTCCAACCACCCTTCAATTTCTTTCTTCATTGGATTCCAGTGACATGACATCAAACATCCCTTATGCAGATCCCAGTCCTGGAAATGGAACCATTTGTTCGCTTGTTAGGGCCTGACCCAGGTTCGAAGTTGATTTATTCAAACAAATCCCGGTACTACTGGCCCTTTCGGCAAAAGTCTGTGGAGCACAGACTGAGGTCTCACCCGAAGTAGTATGGGAGGGTGCTAGAACTAGGTTTCCACACCCTAGAGATGTCTGATGGGTTCAAGTGGTTTGTAGTTCGACCCTGCGCGCACATTGCAACGCACTTACCTGTACCTCACAGCCTGAGATGTTGCCTTCATGCAGCCCTACTCGAGGGCCGAATAGTGTTATTACCCAAGTCCTTACTAGTAATCCAATATTAGTTGATTAACTTAGATTATTTGTATGCTTTTGGTTATACTTAACAATATTCACAATTCATACAAGTGCGCGTAGTAAAGAAATAGTATATTCGCAAATGATATCAAACAAGTAATAAATAAGAATAGATACAAAGAATTGGCAACATAAACTTTCTTTATTAATATTACTCTTCTCCGATTATAGACTCAACTTCGCCCTATGCACTTAGCTGCAGAGCCTTCTCCTACTCTATGACCCAAGACACACTTAGGCACTTTCTTTGTGCTTATACTTTCTATATATTAGATTCCATTCCTTCTATATCTCTTTACAACTTAGAGCCTCACTCTATTTATACAATCTCATGGTCTGCAGACCATGTGTAGGCCGACCTTACATTCAAAACTAGGGCAGACAACGTTATGGCTCTAACATACATTTCGCGCCCGCAATTCGCGGATATTTACAACAATATCAACTCAAAACTTGGGCTTTGAACCCCAAAACATGCCATGGGGGGTATTCCATGCCCAACAATATGGCCCAGGTTGTGGCAGCGAGGTATTGTGACCATCGAGAGACACCATTAGAAAATCCGTGATGATAGGCTGGTGGATGATTCATCTATGGAACATGATGAGAGAGTGATTTTAGAGTGGGTATAAGATGAGGTGATCATCATACAAGAAATAAGGCATGGTACATACATGTACATTATAGGGATTACTCAAGCATTTTTTATGGGTGAACCATTTTGAGGCACATACCATTGATGAGAGTTTTTAGGCATGTCCCATTGGGATCTGAAAAGATGTATGCCCCATTAAGGCGGTAATGTTTGATAATGTATCAGCCCTTCCATAGTGTTTCAAATTTCCTGGGTCCTACCACTTCTTGGGCAACATCGTAGCGGAGGAATAACTCCCCTTCGGTAAATTCCTGAGGGTTTATGTTGAGATCGAATGAGTATTTTACCCTATTTTTGTGTGTTTTGTTATTCTAGAGAGATTTTCATCAACTTTCATCAACAAGCTCTAGCTATACCAACCTTTGTTCCAAAGGTTTGGAGTCACTAAGAATCTTGATGGTAGAGTGTAAGGTAGGGATATCACACTCAATGGGAAGTACAACTTCGACCCCATATACTAGTTGGAAGGCTGTGAACCCTATAGATGCCTCGACCATTGTGTAGTATGCCCACAGGGTTGCATCAATGTCTTGATAACCTTGTTGACAACTTCTATCTGGCTGTTGGACTGAGGGTAGTATGCGGAATCAAACTTGTGAGAGAAATGAAGGTGTTGGGATAGCTCTTGAAATATTTCTTTCTCGAAATGTTTACCATGGTTCGAAACCAACTCCTTGGGAACACCGAAACGTGTTATGACATGGTTAAATAAAAATCTTGCAATGGTTTATGCGGTGTTATTATATGTGGGTATTTCTTTTGCCCATTTGGTGAAGTAGTCAATGACAACCACAATGTATTTGTGGTTTCCAGATGATGGGGGGTTATAGGCCATGAAGTCGATGCCCCATTTGTAGAAGGGGCCAACCATGATGACTTGATGTAGGGGAGCGGGTGCTGCTCACTCCTTATGAGCATATCATTGGAATCGCTCACATATATTGATTGTCTGAAAGAAATAATAGAAGAGGGAGGGCCAGCAATCATTGACACAAAGGATTTTTTTGGCAGTGGCCATCCCAGAGAGGTGGCCGCAACAAGCCCTACTATGGAAATCATTTAAGGCTTTCTCAACTTGTTGGTGGGTGAGGCACCGACGTAGGATGGTGTTGATGCCTCACCGATAGAGGACATGCCCCAAAGGATGTAATGGGGGTCATGGTGGCATATGCACCTCTGGTTGTCATGGGTAATCTTGGGTTTGAAATTTTGAGTTCGTAAAAAGGTAGGATGTCACCGTACCAGGGTTCATCCGTTGATACTAGAAATATATGTTCATAGGGAAGAGAATCATTAATGGGAGAGCCCTGGGTCTCTGTTGGGAGATATGTGATGAACTTGGAGAGGATGAGAGCCTTTTTTCTCTTAGGAGAGTTAAAATGTATATAAAATTCTTGCTGAATAACGATCCATTGAGTGTATTTGTGGTTCATCATACGGAAAGTGAGAAAATACCTCATGGGATTAGTAACTGCTATTACGATAGTGGTCCGAAGGATGATATAATGGTGAAGATTTTGTACAGAATGTATGAGAGCTAAGGCAATTTTTTCTTTTGGTTCATACTTCAAAGTAGGCCTAGATAAGTTCTTTCTGATGTAATAAATTATGTGCTCCTTGTTATCTAGTCTGTCCTAGACTAACACCCCAACGATGGCTACATCTAATACTGCTAGGTATAGGGTAAATGCTTTGTTGTGGTTAGGTGGGCTAATCAAAGGAGATTGAGATAATGTATATTTTAAAGCTTCAAATGATTTTTGAGCTTGATCTTCCCAATGGAAGGGAATCATGATGAAGGAGGCACATGAAACCTTGCACTCAAGTAGCGTAATTGGGGACAAAGCGTCGTAAGAAATTGGACTTACCCTGCAAGATTTGTATCTATTTCAATGTTTTTGGAGGTGGTACCTCCCTAATGGCTTGGACTCTGAGAGGGTTGACTCTGATACCTTGCTGGGAAACTTTGAAGCCTAGTAGTCTTTCGACATTGACATAGAATACACACTTGAGATGGTTCAAGCGTAGGTTATATTGTCGACATCTCTTAAAGACCACACAAAGATCCTCGAAATGGTTAGCACGCTTTTTGGATCATACTGTAATGTCATCCATATGCGAGGATAAGATGAGATAAATCATGGAAGATGTAGTTCATGGCCTGCTGGAAGGTAGCGCCGACATTTTTAAGACCAAAAGGCATAACTTGGTATGCGAATGTACCCCAAGGGATTGCAAATGTTGTTTTGTACTGATTCATATGGTGAATTTTGATTTGGTTATACCCCGAGAACCAATCCATGAAGAATAAGGCCTCGTGATTGGTGCAAGCATCAATGACTTGGTCTATGAATGGCGTAGAGTATTTGTCTTTGGGATAAGCTTTATTCAGATATAAAAAATCAGTACAATCATGGAAGGTGCCCTATTTTTTCATGACGGGTACAAGGTTAGAAACACAACACATGTAAGCAATAGGATAGATGAACCCAACTTTGTGGAGCTTATCGATTTCCTGTTTGATTGCTTTTGGCTTAGAAGGATGTAGCCGCTGTTGTTTCTACCTAACGGGATGGGCGTTAGGCCATGTGTCAATATGGCATTCTGCTATGGTGGGGATGTCGCCTGGCATCTCAGAGTAATCCCATGCAAAAATATCCCTGTATTCTTGGAACAAGGATGTGTATGCGGTTATTTCTTCTGGAGGGCATGTTGTCCCCAGAGATATCTCTTCGACTTTTCCAAGTTTGTTGGAAATATTTACCTTGGTGGTAGGTGAAATATTTGACATATTCCCTTCCTCAAATGCATCAAGTGCTAGGATGGTATTCTTGAACCAATTGACCTTTCCTGATGGTAGGAAATATTTTTTCTATGGCATAGATATCATGGGTTGGTGTGTTAGTGGGTACAAATGCTTTTTTGGGTAGAAAAAATGAACAATGGTGCATGGCGTCCCATGGATATTCAGGTTCCATCATGGCCTCTAGAATATCTTCATCTGAGTGAAAAAGATTATCTAGTGTTGACTTGTGTTGTGCCAAGTCTTGAGGTTGGGGTTTATATCTGGGTGCGCTGGTTGACAAGAAATAATATGATTCCTTGGTTGATTCTATAGAACCAAGCGAGGTTGACAATGTGCATATGGTATCGGTCTGCACCGTTAGTAGTGTAACCACTGGTGGGATGGATTTTGAGGTCTTGACACCCAAAAAAGATGAGCAGACATTAAAAATCATTGTTCCCACGGATGAGGAAATGAATAATATATGGTGTTGTGTATTGTCAGCATTAGGTGGTGGTAGAATTTTAGTTATGGTGGGTTGATGCCATGGGGGAGGATTTTCTTGTAGTCTTCTTGGTGTACAAGGGGCAAAAGTATCCTCCTTAATAGGTTTTTCATGCTCAATCCTAAGATGTTGAAATGTTTGTAACATATGACGTCTCAGTGCTATGAGAGGTACTGGTACATATACTGCACGCCGGGCTAGAACTAACCGAATAGATAGTGTGGGTGGTGGTATTGCTCATAGTATGAGATGATGATGCCTGGTTGACATCATGAGATGGGACATCTTGGTGTTTTAGCCATCACTGGATCTTAGTATTAGCATGACGTGATTTCCTGGTGTGGATTTGCCTCAATGCTGCTCTTGATGCACGAAAACATGGAGGATATTGACAATTCCTCATATGATGTGATTGAGAGTAGATGCGACAATAATAGTGTGTGATTTTCTCTTGATTAGAGAGATAGATTCGTGGAATTTGGACCACTAAGCAAAATATTTCATTGAACTTACTCAATTCATGACATTGATTTACCAAGTGGTTGGGTTTATCACATAGGGCACATGTGAGGGGTGATATTTTTTTCCAAACGACCTTAGATCATTTTTTTCCTGATCTAGATTGATGATGGTTAGGGGAGATGTATTGATGGGAGCTTTGCTCAATTGTTGGCAACCGTTTCTCCTCAAACACATATAAAATGGCCCTATATGCTTCATTCCATTATGGTGGGGTATGATCTGATGGTTCGATATTTGATGTGACTAAATTAGAATTCTCAGTGATAAATCGTTGCATGAATCCTAGCATAGAACAAAATCGAGAAAGGTGGGGAAAATTTCGCACATGATGATTTCTTGCAAAAATATGGAAAGTGTAACATTGGTGCCTGGGTATGGTTCTTTGTGCGACATGAGTAACCGGATACAATTGGTTAAAGGCCCTTAATTCAGGACATTAGCTAATCAAATGATCTGATTTGTTGCATAAAGCACAAGTGGGCACTGGTAGGGGCGTTGCTGGTTTGGGTTGCCTCCGATCACGATGGGTAGTTGATGGACAAGACAAGGGTGGGAGCAAGAAGCTTCTTCCTTCGTGACGTAATTTTTTTTTTTGGATCCATCCTTTATTGTGAGTAATGGGGTATTGGTTTGGGTGAGTGCACCTAACCAATCTCGGTATCGAGGGATTTCAGGGAAATGATGAGTGTAATTCCCGTATTCTATGCATATGAAGCATGCATGGTTCGTGCACAATGCTTATGTTGCACGGATGTGCTCTTTTCTCCAGCAGGGGGGTTCACTGGTGCTCGTGGGGCATACAAATGAGCTTTGATCTTGTTTAACTCGGGCACCTATTGGTGGGGTGCCCAATTGTTTCACACAAAGCACATGGTAGAGAGACCCTAGAGGAGGGAGTGTTTGAAACTTCCACCTTTTAAACTTTTTGTTTATCCCTTGTTCTAGCAATGACTGGTGTCAGTGCAAGTGCTGTTTGTGGTGTTGTGATATCTTGAGGAGGAATAGGACTAACACATATTGTAGTGATTCTTGAGCTTGTTGACGTGGCATGAGGGTCCAGATACCATATCAGTATCATGAGAGCCATATGGGGCAACGAGTGTTGTGATGACTTGGTTGGAGACAACACCAGGTGGGGGGAATAAGAAGGAAGTTTAAGTGATGGAATATGGTAAGAGGGTAGGATCAATAACAACATTTATGTTGGTATCCAAAACTAGTTCTTGCGCTTGGGGGGTGTTTTATGAAGTCATCATGCACACTGATGCTCCGGTGGTTGGGAAAATTTCCTCTATCACAGGAGGGTCTCCTGGAAATGTCCCTAGGACTATTGATGGTTAAAATTGGCTTGGGTCGAGTTCAGTGTAAATGGTGGTTCATTAGTGAGAAGATGAGACAAAAGTTAACACACCGTTAGGTGAAGGTAATATGTCTTCTTCTCATAGTATGTGATTTGATCTATTTTGATGATTTTTATATCATGGGGGAACATCATTACCCTGAATACAAATGAGGTGACTGCTAACATCTCATACATATAACTTCGGCCCAACAAGGTATTGTAGTCCAACTGAGTGTCTAGTACTTTGATATATATTAGAACGATTTTTCCGGCCAGCTGTACTGACACGATAGAGTATATGCCTACTGGGGCTGAAGGGTACCTATCATATGCTTTAAGTGCGATGTCATAAGGCTTTAGTTCGGGGGATCCCAATTTATCCCAAATAGATTTGGACATTATAGATGTGGATGCCCCTTCATTGATGATGCAATGATGGATGGTGCTATTTTGGACTGAGACTGGAAATTGGAAAGAAACGACTGATGGTAGTCGTGGGGTAGCTTTATCCAAGTCAAAGAACATTAGGAAAGAATTGGTAAGGTTATTTGTGCCTATAGTAGAAAGTAAGGATTTCCGTTCGGTTGGGCATGTTTGGAGGACCTTTAATGTTAACATAACTGATGGCGCATTAGGGGAATTTTGAGATCTAAAATGGGCCTCCTAAGGAAATTATAAAATAATAGGGGAAATAATAAAATAATATTACATTACATTATCATATTTTAGAGGGAAAAAAGAAAAAACTATTTTGTCAACTCGTATTTTCAACTTATCTCCCTATGGGTTTACTAAAATTTTGAGCGGAGACACTCGTTAGATGCAAATTTTGATTCTTCGTGTAGCAGGGTCCATAGAAAGTATTCAACATGGGTACTCCTTGGATGAGGAATTAAATTTTTCATCCAAAAAGTAATCCGCTCGAAATTTGAGTAAAAACTTTGGGAGATAAGTTAAAAATACGAGTTGAAAAATTAGTTTTATTATTTTATTATTTTTAAATATTTTTACTTTTTTACTCAAAAAATGGTGAATCCCATGGTGACATCATCATATTGAATCTTATTGGTTCTTGTAAAGTTTATCTTAGTTGTACATTTTTCTTAGGAGGCCCATTTTAGACCTCAAAAGTTGCCTAATGATTGTGCTAAGTCGTCGACTATGCTATAGCTGTGAGCAACTTTTCAGTTATGTCCTACTCATCATAAAGGTCCTTTGCCCATATTTGGCATAGGTACTATAGGAAGTCGGGGAATGATCAATGATATTGTAGGTATTTCCGTGGTCAAGGTGGATCGTTTGGGCTCTGGGGGAGCTTCATAACTTCTATTCACATTTGTAGGAGAATATCTTCTCTTGTTATGAAAATGTCGTGATTAGAATTATTATGGGGGTTCTGTCCAAAAGGATGTGGATGGGATGATTGTTATTGAGTGTTAACCACTCCTTGATGGGGGAAAGGGTCTTGTATTACTACAGTTTGTTTCCCTCCTTGAACCCTATTCTCCTCTTTAACTTAGGGAGATGAAGACTTTTAGCACTTGAAATTTCACCTCAGGCTGAGAAAGGCAAACCTCAAGGCAACATCAAACCATTTAGCCTCGTAGCTAGCCCTACGGGACAGGAGAAGGCTCTCTCCGGTCTATCTCGTAAAATCGCCAATATATGAGATGACCAATAAGGTAACACTGATATTAGGCTAGTAAACTGATCAAGAGGGTTGATTTGGGGTTTTTAGAGTTTTTGGTGGCAAATTGAGGGGATGGCAATTTTGGGTGCGGGGATTGGACACAGTTTCTGCAGGGGGTTCCTTAGGGCGAGGTAGGAGACAGTGTTGATGCCTTTAACTGAAGTGGATGGTCAGGAATGAAAGAAATAGAGCTAAAGAGAGCAAACAATAACTTTGAATTCTCTTTAGACGGTAGAAAACATTGATATTAAACAAACTTAAAAGCAGAGCATGGCAAGCATGAATTCTTACTTTAACACTTCATTTGTTTAATGTGCAGAAGTAAAGAAAGGAAATGAATCACATAACAAAGCTTACAAGAACATTGAGAAAAACACCATCAACACATGAGTCCACAAGAATCCCAAAGATGACTGCAAAATTCTGGTCTTCCTTAGCCAAAAATTGCAGAGATATAGTGAAATAATACAATGATAGCTTCTCCCTCAAGAGTCCAACCATGAAAATGGGTATGAAAGTACATAATATAGATGATCTAACCTCTTTCCCTGCCTCTAGGGGTCGAGCTCATCCTTCTAGGAGATTTTTCAACCACTTCTAAACTTAGCACTAACAACTAGGCAGTCAAAACAACTTGCCTCTATAAACTAGGAAAGCAATCCATTCATTAAATGTTTGCTATTTCATGCATGAATCTTCTAGAATAGGTAAATGAGTGTCATGGTAACATGAAAATACATTAATTAAATCAAAGAGGGTGAAAAATCCCATCTCAAGTAAAAACTGGTCAAAGTTGGGTGAGTTCCTGAGCTGTAGATGAATTTCCTGTGAAAACTGCCCAACATGTCGCGCGCATCTACCTGACATGTCGCGCGCTGTTGGATCCATGTTTGGGGCACGTTCAGGTGGCCAAATTGGGAAAGAGTAGGCTTGTTGGAAAGGTCTTTGAGTCTACTTTCCAACCCAACTGGAATTTTTGGATTTGGAGTTCATTTGCCCTATCAAAAATCAATTCTCCCAAGACTGGTTTCTGCAGTTCAAAAAGGTGGCAGAAAGTCAAATTTTGCATGTTTTTTGACTTTTTGGAGGCCCAAAACATGACAAAATCTCAAGTCCATCCATGTGCATATGTAACTTTACATGAAAAATTTGGAAATGTTGAGATTTTTTCAAATGGAGGTGCCGGGACGACATGTCTCGCCGGGGGTGAGACGCGTTAATGAGCAAAAACCTGTAAATTGCCAAAAAATACCAAAAATGACACGAAATGCTCAATTTTTTTTTGAAATTTGTGCTGTGGCTGAGCTATTTAGTACGATGCTCCTTCAAGGAATCCTCAGCCAAAATACGGAGGGGATTGGGCCATTTTCTTCGTTTTAGTGCCTTTGGCAACCGCCTTCGAAGCGCTTTCATCTTTGCTTTGCACACATGCATTCTTGCCCAGTAATGGTTTTTCATGTTCCTCAGCAATTTGTTATTTTGATTGGCCTTAGCCAACAGCCTCTTCAAATGAGAATTTTCCCAAATAAACATAGATTCTCGATCTATGGGTCTCAAGTCACCGGGTCTCCTACGAGCCAATTCCCGGTCTTCACGAATTTTCTGCAGCTCATATAGCTTGTGTTCATCCTCCAACTATTTGTTTCGCTGCTCTAAATAGTTGATTATCCATTTTGCCATCAATAATTTCGTTGCAACGACTGAATGCTCGGGTGCTTTTGCTCTCGGATGATATCCTTGATGCTCTATGCTAGAGAACCGGCGTCAAGATCAGTAACTGAATCGCCTGCACAATCTTTCCTGATTCATGGGACTGCTTGCCCCTCTCGATACCGTGTGCTGCTTCAGAAAAATGAGGCCCCTTCCGCCTGTGGTGGAGATAACACTCGTGGTGCCGATGAAGAAGGCAAGACCCCTTCCACCTGGTGCGGAGAAAGTACTCGCCGAGCTGCTGCAAATAAGGCTCTTGGGCCTCTCTGATAGGTGACCTGAGGTGAGGAGCTGACATGTCTAGTAACAGGGATGTCATGCTGATGTGATGGTCCTCCCTCCTCGTGAACAACCTCAGGACGTGGTCGTGATGGTACTGTGAAAAACTCACGAGAGATGAACTCCTCCCATGAGATGCCCTACTGAGTCAATTGATGCAATACTACTAGCTGAATCAAACCATGATGGTAAAGGCTCCTGTACTACTATGCCAGGGTCTTCCTCTGCAACGTGGGCACCATCCTCTGAATGTCCTGAACGAAGAAAATCGGGATGTTCATCATCCTCACTAGGGTGAAATGCATCGAGAGGCGAATGTGATATGAGTATACCAATGAAAATCTGCCCTCACAAGTAAAATAATGCATAATGAGCTTCACCATGGGAGCATACTCGTTTCTGAGAAACCTGAATGGGAATACCCCTGCCATATGTCTCATGAATGTTGGCCGAACATAAGGCTCAAAGAAAAAAAAATCTAACAACTTGCGCTTATTCCACACCTCACCAACATTAGGAATCCCTGTAGCCTGTGAGATCACCTCGGGTGTCAATATAAAGTTTACCCCTGCAAGGTTGACATGTCCATCATGCAAGTGCAAAAAAAAAAGGCGAGCCAAATATCGGTGGTGCTGAATCTGAGAGATCCTCTCGCAAAATTTGTAGCAAGACATATACTGAAAACATGATACGGCAAGAGGACAATCTTGTAACTCTATGAAAGAAGTGGGCTCCTCTCGCTTATGATGTCCACCCTTACCACTCCTATGTGGCTGCCTCTGTTCCTCAATTTCTGCTGATGATTGGTCATCACTTTGCTCATAAGTTTCAGTTTCTGACATAGTTTAGGAGCAAAGTGGACAAACTAGACTACTGTTTTTGCCTGTAAAAAGTGCTGAATTTTATGTTGTTTCAAGGGGACAAGGACATGAGGGAAATGTTAGGGAAGGGATCTTTTTACAAGGAATTAGGAATATAGGAACATAACAGGGAATTTAAGGAAAATATGCAAACAATATGGCAAATGGGAATACATATTTATAATCAGGAATATTGGAATATCATTTGCAAAAATCATTGCATATGGGAATACATGTATAGGAAGTAAACATATGAGAATATGCATGCATTCATTAACAGGGGAAAATAGGGAAAATTGACAAAATTCTCTACATATTCACCAACAATTTCTTGCGGTTACTCATGCATATGGTGCAGCAAAATGAGGGTTTGAGTGTTTTGTCTTTTGATGCTTTTGGGAGAGGGCTAGGGTTTGATTTTTTACAAGGAAAATGGGATATATGTAAACAGGGAAATGAGGGAAAAACAAACATCACTGCACATGCATTATGAATTTCATGTATTCACATAGATATAATGAGGGAAAAAGGGTAGGGTTTGATTGTTATTTTTACAAGGGAAAGGGGTAGGGCTTATTTTTCTTGCAAATTTAAAAGGGAAATTGCCATGGAAACATAGGGAAAATGAAATAGGAAACATAGGGAAAATGAGAACAAGGGGAAACAATGAAATAACAATAAAACCCTAGCACCTTTTACAAATTTATAAACAACCACATGGAGTCTTTCTTCTTGCATAATTTGATCATTACAAGGATATTCATGATGTTTTTTTTTTTGTAAATTAGTCTAATTCTATTATGGTACAAAACTTCAAAAACTTACAACGAGGCGCACCTCGGATATCACCATCCTACAGAGATGGATTTTGCAGCGTTGATGTCCTTATCCAGCCAGGCATTTGTCCTACCCCAGGATTGGGAGACTTGCCTGCTGTTACAAAACTCTGACAGTGAGGAAAAAAACCTTGAAACCCATATATATTCCGAAATACAGACTTTTTAACTAGAACCCAGAACCCCATGACCGACTCAAAAAGCATATTCCATGACTCTATATTCCGCCATTGGCGCCACAAACAGAAGCATATCATAAGAACTATGGTTGTGCTGCCGAGGACTGGGCAGAGCAACAACCTTACATATAGAGAGAGAACTGAAAAAGACACATATCATGAACCAACAGATGAAAAAAAGACATTGCCATACCCTTCGCCCGGTAGCCCTGAGAACTGGTTCAATCGTCCATAGAGGTAGATGGCACCTCTTCCACCACTCTGCAAGCATATGGGTCCAGCTCGCTTGAGTCTGTGTGAGGCGCATCGTCTTCTGATGGAGCGCTTGGACCTGCCACGGCTCCCGCTAATGCCTCTGCCAAGTTGCGCTGACCCTGCTCTAGAGCTGGAGGATGAATTGCCGGACAGACCCTCTGTGCAGGAGACAAGGTTGGTTGATCCAATACTGGGGCCGGAGGCCTGTGTTCCTCTGCCGCTGGCACACGAACCTCTTGCTCACATTTCTCAATTTTAACAGACACATAGTAAGTGTCAGAGTCCAGAAGGCAGGGGAAGCTGAATCGAGTTGTGGGATGGAAGCTGTGATTACATGCTGGGGCTTGAGCTTTCCCTTGTCTTCTTCCGCGTCGGCGACGAGCACTGTTAGCATCGTCTAACAACAAGTCAGAGGAACGAGGGATGGGGGCTCGATCTCTTGCCCCTCCCCGAGACCCGCCACGACGGCAACTAGCGTGAAACCTCTCCCTAGGCATTGCAGACCGGGGTGGACACGGAGGAGGCTAGAGTAATGTGGAATTGACTGAGTATTATGCAATAGGTTAACAAGAGGTGCAGAGGCACGGAAAGGCCAAGGAGCTACAGGAGGAGCAGGTAATTGCAGGGGAAAATCGCCTCTACAGACTTGGGCAAACTGGCTAGCAGACCAAGGAATGATAGCAGGCCAAGGAATGATAGTCAGCCAAGGAATGATAGCAGGCCACCAGCAGATGCAGACTAGCGCGGAAATTAGGGAGGGAAATGCCAGGAGCCGGCTTGTTTCTTTGCCGCGCCTGCCTCTCTGAACCTGCCACAACACAGAAGTCCAGAGCCAAATGTGAACCAAAACAATCAACAAACCATACATTACCTTTCATGTGCCTCTGTCATTATATTGAGAGGACCTGCAACATGCCATGTGCGACCCAAAGGCATTCATTAGCGTCCCGGAGGGTGGAGTTGCAAACCTCGCGCGAGGAGGGATGATCGAAGCGGCTCGTATGCAATGAACGAAGCGTCTGGAGGGATAGTTAAGGCAAGGCATTAATGGCTGTGTATAGGTGGCGGGCCTGGGCCGCCACTTGCCCAGTGGGAAGCCCGCCCCCGTACAGCTATCACATACTCGCACTAGCATCCGGGGGGTGAAGATCCTGGAGCACCAACGTATGGAAATCCTTTTGAAGTTTTGTATCCTTTGCGTCATGGAGAGAACCTGCGTAGTGAGGACCCTGCTGATTCACCCCTTGGTTTGCAAGTCTATCTGCTACTTTGTTGGCAGTGCACCTAACATGCTTGAAGATGATATTGTTAGGGCGCCGTAGCCTGTCTTCCAATGCTTCTAACCTGCTGAGGAGTCTCCAGCTGGAGGCAATTTTTGCTGTTGAGGACCCTGCTTGGATTCTGATAGCTGCATTGATAAGTGTTAGGGAATCTCCTTCTACTTCCAACGGATAGAAGTTGTGTTGATCAGCTACACAGATTCCTTTCCACATTCCCTCCAACTCCGCCATGTTGTTGGTGTTTGTTCCAGTCGAACCATAATAGATGTATTCTACTGATCCCTCTGCGTTTCTGATGACTCCTCCATATCCTGATGGACCCGGGTTGCCCTTAGCAGCCCCATCAAAATTAAGTTTAAAAGACGCTCCTACAGGGGGGGACCATTGGGAGGGGGATGTGATTTTGGAAGGATTGTTGTGAGTATCCAACTCGGAATAGGAGATATTGAGATTCTAGGAATTCCAGATGCTTTTTTCCTGAGGTGATGTAGGCCAGTCATTTTTTGTCCAAGCTCTGAGTGCTAGCGTTTCTTGTAGATTATACTTCAGGAGTAGCCAGAGGATTTCTGCGGATCTGCTCTTGTTGTTGAAGACTCAATTATTTCTTTCCTTCCATAATGCCTAGTATAGAAAGCCTGGAATGAGATTCCATAGTGAGTTCAAAATTGGGCTTTGATAGGGTTGCTTGGGCCAGGTTCGGAGAATGCTTGCTATGTCCCCTTGCCTTTCCCATCTACCATTATTGCAATGATCGACTCTATTCCATATCTGAGCCGCGAGAGGGCATGTCTCCATGAGATGAGCGATGGTTTCCTCCTGAGCGGTGCAATTGGGGCATCGTGAGGGGCCTATAAAGCCTCTTCTTTGAAGATTGTCCCATGTGAGAATGCGTCGTTTGCTTAGTAGCCATAGGAAGGTGGATATCTTGGGCCACAATCTTGGCTGCCATATATGAGTCCATAATTGATCCTTGTCATTAGTGCTTTGGTCATAGCATATGGTATAGGCCTCCTTGGTGGTGAAGATTCCTCTTGAGGTGTGGCCCCATCTCAGTTTGTCCTGCTGGGAAGAGGGAATAATTTTCCTTTGAAGAAGCTCTTGGTTTATGTCAGCATATGTTTCTTCTTGCCAGTCTGTCTGCCAAGATCTAGCTGGTTTCCCAGTACGGAAATCCTAAGGTTCTTGTTGCTGCCAAAACTGAGAGACTTTAGTTTTATTGGAGTGTTGCATATGGTGCTGCCAACGCGGTTTGTGGAAGAGCGTGGCAAGTTTTGGCAGTTGCTGCCATGAATCCTCCCAAAACCGTGTCGATGTCCCTGAGTGGATCTCCCAAAAACTGTATGCATGTATGAAGGCGCAATGAATTTTAGCCGAGTTCTAGATCATGGATCCTGTAATGCTTGGACTCACTCTGATGAGCTCGTTCCACTGACTTCCTGGTGTGTATTTAGCCTGCCACAACTTTGTCCAGGGGATGTGCGGCTTTACTAGCCAGTTCCACCAAATTTTTGCTCCCATTGTGCTGTTGCTTTGTAGGGGATCCCTTAGTCCTAATCCTCCATTGGCTTTAGATTGACATACTTCCGCCCATTTGACAAGGGCCCATTTTCTGTTGAGTCCATTCGAGCCCCAGAGAAAGCCCCGTTGGAGGTTACAGATAGCCTTGAGCACCCATTTTGGTGCTGCTAGAATAGAAAATAGATACAGGGGCATTGCTTGGAGGACTGATTTGATCAGAGTAAGTCTACTGGCTATGTTGAGCGATCGGTAGGTCCAAGAAGAGAGTCTCGCTTCCAATTTATCTAGAAGCGTGCGCCAGGAGGCGTGCTTGAGGGCCGAGGCCATGAGAGGAGCCCCCAAATACTTGGATGACAAAGCAACAATGGAGAATCCTAGAATTCGAGCTATATTATGCTGAGTGGAGACAGGGGTGTTGAAGAAGAAAAGTTGAGATTTGGAGGCGTTGATTGAGGTGCCAGAGGCGTCAGAGAAAAGAGAGAGCAAAGATTTGAAGGCTTTAGCTTCTTGGAAGAGGGATGACAAAAAAGCATTGTATCGTCCACAAATTGCTGATGAGATAACAGATTAAGACCATGAAGTGCTAAGCCTTTGACTGCTTTGGAGGAAACAGCGTGATGGAGGAGGTGACTGAGCCCTTCCGCCATAAGAATGAAAATGAACGGGGAGAGAGGGTCCCCTTGGCGAATGCCTCGCGATGAACGGAAGGGCATGGACGGGGAGCCATTGAGGAGGACTGAAAAGCATGGGGAGGATATGAGGTTCATAATCCAGCATGTCCAGGTTGCACTGTGTTGTCACGTAGATTGACACGACAACGCTCAGACCGGGGGCTGTCACTCTGATCCCCGATCCCTCCGTTTAAGCCTGTCTCCCGCGGCTAAGGGGGGTAGACCCTATGAGATAATGAAGACCAACTGGCAAACGGTTGGTTGGGAGACACGAGAAGGATAAAGCACCTGATAGATTTTATTTAATTTAACGGACCAGTGCCTTGTGAAGTTAATGCTTAAACGATTGATAACCAGATGCCGCAGAGATATGAACTGTGCACAGTAATCATTTATCATTAAATAACTTCGAACAATGTAAGATATCCAGTAAATTCACGATCTTTTTAACAATGATCTGGCAATCTAAAAAATAAGCTTTGAAAGATGCAGATTAACCAGATATTATATTCAAGCACGCCATATAAACATTAATCCCAAATCAACTTTGTAGCCTCAGCGAACATATAGAACACGATAAAATCTTCCAGGATAAGACTTTAACTGGAAAAATCTTTCCACGATAAATTTTTTTATGGCTTTTCGACAAAAATCTTTTAAAGTGAAAAATCTAAAAAAGAAAATTCAAAAGACTAAAAAATAAGCTTTGAAAGATGCAGATTAACCAGATATTATATTCAAGCACGCCAGATAAACATTAATCCCAAATCAACTTTGTAGCCTCAGCGAACATATAGAACACGATAAAATCTTCCAGGCTAAGACTTTAACTGGAAAAATCTTTCCACGATAAAATTTTTTATGGCTTTTCGACAAAAAATCTTTTAAAGCGAAAAATCTAAAAAAGAAAATTCAATTTTTTTTTTTTTTTTTTTACTATTTTTTAAACTAAAAAGGAAGAAAAAAAAAAAAAAAATTATATATATATATATATATATATATATATATATATATATATATTATATATATATATATATATATATATATATATATATATATATAATTAAAATCTAACAACAAGAAACTATATATATAAAAGATTGAAATCTAAAAAAAAATCCTAAACTAAACCCTAAAACCCTAACGATTTTTTTTTTATGAATTTTTAAGTTTTAATAAAATGAAAATAACTTAATTCTAAAAAAACTAAACATAATGCATATATTAAAACTAAAAAATGAAATAAAAGAAAATAAAAATAAAACGTGACTAAACTAAACCTAAAACAAAAAAAATGAAAATCGACTTTTACTTTTAATTTTTTTTAACCTACGGATATCAGAAACAAAACCTATGCTATGTAAAAAAAAAATACTTACGCATGAAATAAAACCTGAGTCCTCAGCTTATATGAAAACGGCTTACGCTTCTGCATATTTACGTGCTTGACAGGAGCTCAACGCTAGCAGGCTGATGGTGGATCGCATACGCACCTGGACGTGGTTACCTGGCCCGTGGACGAATTTAAACTGCGCGTGAAGTGTTAGATGCTCCTTGGTTCGATTGATGGCTCAGTTTGCTGATGCATTTGCTGGAGTGTGTTTGCGACTCCATTTTCTTATTTTTCCCAGACAAGAAGCCTCCCTCATATCTGCCTGTTGGTTTCTTTTTAGATCCTAGAATTAGATTCATTGTTCAAGTG
This sequence comes from Pinus taeda, assembly GCA_000404065.3. Lineage (NCBI taxonomy): Eukaryota > Viridiplantae > Streptophyta > Pinopsida > Pinales > Pinaceae > Pinus > Pinus taeda. The sequence continues at coordinate 60,747 of APFE031447693.1, read as the reverse complement.
GCGACTCCACCTCTTTCATTTGTTAATTTTCTTGAGTAGAAATCTCGTTCTATCATTCATTTGGTCCCTTATTATTCATCATGGATTATTCGTTTAAACCATGTCATTTTGATGACCTCCATGACATTCCGGAAGTGGCCATCTCTAAATTAGCTGTGTTCTCAAGTGGTGATTCAGTCGCTGTAAAAAGGCATCTAGGCTTGTTCACTCGCATAATGATCATATATTGTAGACCCCCTCAGTATAATCATGAAGATGTCAAAATGTGTCTTTTTGTCTTTTCCTTAGAGGGTGATGCTTTGAATTGGTTTAATAATTGTCCTGAAGGTTCCTTCACTTCTTTACAAGATATTGTCAATGCTTTTAAAGACAGATATGGTTATCCAGATAGTCCGCCTTGTGCCCCTAAAACTGTGCAGCAGAATGAAAGAGGTCCAGCTGTCAGCGAAAGATTCCAAGACAATTCTTCATATCAAAATGTGCCATCCACTTGTACCATTATAGATCAGATTCATGATAATGTAAAAGCAGGGACAAATGACAATGAAAAGGAAGATCAAAAGCAAATTATACAAGAACTAATGTTACTGGTAAAAAATATGGAGACCAAACAAAGTAATTACGCCAATGATGTGAGAACTTTATGCACCCACCTGGAAAAACGTAATAGGGAGATGGAAATCATGCAAAATCAACATGCTAAGGAAATTGAAGCCATGAAGATTAATCACGACACAGAAATTGGTTTAATGCGAAGCAGGTTATCAGGCTTAGAGGAAAATATGACGACCATGAAAGCTAATCATGATAGGGAAATTAATTCTATGCAAAACAAGTTATTAACTATGGATGAAGAAATGACTATCATGACATTTGATCATAATAATCAATTGGCTACCATGCAAGCAAATCATAAGGAAGAGATAAAATCTATGCAGCATTGCTTGATGATCATAAAGGAAAAAGACGATAAATTAATAAAAGATATGGAAGCTAATCAGATATGTCTTCAGAAAAAGTTATTGACCATGGAAGAAGATCATACCAGGGGAATCAGTGCTATGAAAGTTGAACACTCTAGCCATATAAATCAGGAGCCTTCTCATATGTTACAACAAGCTCCATCTTACTATGAGGAGGTCATTGGTTCAATTGAAAGGTGGTTAATTGAAGGTGATCCAGATAAACTTAAAAACGATAAAGATCAGATGCAAGATGAAGAAAAACATGTCATGCATATCTTACATACTTCATCTAAAAGCTTTGAAATAGAAAGTTCCATATCATCAGTACTCCAGCCTGCCACAAAGAAAAAGCGCAAGAGAAAGAAAATGAGAAGAAGATTTGATGCATCAGACGGCTGCGAGCAGCTTGATTTTCGGATAGGAAGAAGTCCTACCATATGTAAAATTGGACATGGTACATCCGACAAGCACCCGACAGATTTTCCTGAAAGCAGACAAATGCTCAGTATGCACTATATTGAACACATCTGATGCCATAGGGCATCCTTTGTATCGTATTTCTAACCCTATTCCTTGTTTTTTCCGCATTTTGTTTTTGCTTTAGATAGTCAATAAATGAAGAGCTTTTATCTTTCCTGTGCTTAATGTATATGATGATTTTTTGGATGGACGCTACTTATTTTTGTGTTGTATGGATGCAGATTCTGGATTCTCACATTCCTGCAAGCAGCAACGTGTCCCCAAGTAGAGCCAGATGTTGACCTCTACCAGTCAACTACCCATGCAGTACACCCCCTTTTTTCTTTGCAAAAAGGGGCAGCACCTAATCAGCGTGTCCGTGCCATCCTGCAGTCATCAGCATATTGATCAATCTAATTGTAAACCTAGTTTGCATGTATTAATTGTAAATATTCTTAGCAGATATGAGTCGTGTATGTGAATTGCCTAGGTGGACCTAACTTTCTAGTGGTAATCTACATCCCGGAAGGTTTTTCGTCTCACCGATCCACGGATCGGCAAAGTTTTCCTTCAAACCTGACCCCAAAGCCGGGATAGATTTTTTCATTGGAATTTTAGGAGAATCCTAGTGTGTTGATCTGCTAGATTATAGTTGTGTCACAGAACTGGGTGATTTGTGAGGATCTATGTTAAAGGGGTTTTTTCCCTTAAGATGTAAATTGTAAAAGTCATGATGTAATGTGTCCTGAGGGTCGAAAAATGTTTTAAATCCCCTCATGAGTCCTAATTCCTCGGTCCTAGGTGATGTTTCCGAAGACTTAGTTCGATGATCCATTAAAAAAAAAAAAAAAAAAAAAAAGCAATAAAATTTTTTTTTAGTGTTTTAGATTGAAATTTATATTTTGTTTTAAGTTAAAATTTTGTCAGAAGAGCCATAAAAAAAAAAAAAAAAATGGGAAAATTATTTTTTTTGCCAGATTCAGTTGTTTTCATGTTATATCTTTCACGCTGAGATCTGAATTTTCAAGTCGAGATACGAAATTGATATCTGGTTAATAATTTACGATTCTTGTGGTGGTTTTAAGCACTTATCTTTTCAAAGTTTTCAGTTGCTGGATATAGTTTTGGTCATGACAAATGATTGCTGGTCACGGTTTATTTTTCTATATCATTTAACAAGTAATCATTTCAATAACAATCTCTTAAGGCACTGGTCTGCTAAATTAATCAAATTCATCTAGTGCTTATCTTATCATGTCTCGTGTCTCCTAACCAATTGGTCGACAGTTGGTCTTCATCATCTCACAGGGTCTACCCCCCTTAGCCGCGGGAGACAGGCTTAAACGGAGGGATCGGGGATCAAAGTGACAGCCCCCGGTCTGAGCGTTGTCGTGTCAATCTGTGCGACAACACACTAAATCCGAAGGCTAGCAACATTTGCTGGATATATTCCCAACTGAGTTTGTCAAAGGCTTTAGATAGATCAAGCTTCATGATCATGCCCGATTTTTTGAGAATTTTTAGCAAATGGATTACTTCATTGGATAAGATGATGCCATCCATAATCTGACGACCCTCGACATAACTTGTTTGTTCCGGAAGAATAAGAAGAGGTAGGAGGGGTTTGAGTCGATTGGCCACAACCTTGGAAATGAGCTTGTAGATAACATTACAGAGTGCAATTGGCCGGAATTTATCAGGCGTATTGGCTTCTTCGCCTTTGGGGACAAGAGATGAATGTGGAGTTGAGGGAGGGAAGGACCCAATGCATGGAGCGGGATTCTTCCACCAAGTCCCATACTTCAACGCTGATCAGATCCCAAAATTCATGAAAGAAATTAGCAGTAAAACCATCAGGCCCAGGTGCCTTACCATCTTTGAGTTGCGCCATGGCTTCTTCGACCTCCTGCATGGTGACTTGTTTCAGGAGATTTTGATTTTGATCATCAGTGATTATCTTTGGAACATGCTGAGTGACCGCTTTGATGGCAGCTTCACGGCTTCCTGGTTGTTCTTTGAGAGCATTCTGGAAGTGATCTCTGAATGCCTTCTCAATATCTTCATGCTTTTCTATACTATCCCCCTGACTGTTGTTGATGAAGGCTATGTTATTATGCATTCGGCGTTGGATGGTGGATTGGTGAAAGAATTTTGTATTCTTTTCACCCTCTTTTAGCCATCTGATACGTGATTTTTGCTTCCACAGGATTTCCTCCTGTAGCCTTCGGGCTTCTAGCTCCATCCAGAGGGAGTGCTCTTTGTTGGCTAGTTCTTCTGTCCTTCCTTCTGTGATGATGGTTTGCTGAAGATCACACATGTTTTGCTCCATATTTTTCCTTGCATCCAGGATGTTGCCAAATTTTGATTTATTCCAGGCCTTGATTGCTTGCTTAAGGTGTCTGAGCTTCTATTGAAATTGATACATTTTTGCTCCTGTTGGAGGAGTGAAGGACTTCCAAACATCTTGCACCATTCCTTTGAATTCCGGGTTAGTGAACCAGAAGGACTCAAAACGAAAGGGGCAATTAGAATGTTTACCTGGACTTGTCCATTGGAGCATGATGGGCCAGTGATCTGAGCCTCCTTGGGGCAGGATGGAAGCGTGAAGCGCTCCGCCCAGATGAATGGCGTTGTCTGAAATGAGGAAGCGATCTAATCTGGACGCGATGTGATGAGGTCCCCTCCGTTTGTTTGTCCAGGTGAACAATCCATTTGAAGTTTGTAGGTCTATGAGCTGGTTGATTTGTATGAATTCTTTGAGGCCTGTGCTATCCTCTTCTAGTTTCATCCGTCCTCCTTTTTTTTCCATTAGACTGGTGATGATATTGTAGTCGCCCCCACTTATCCAGAGAGGGTGCTGTCTAGTGGAATTGAGTGCTGTGAGAGCTTCCAGCACTTCTAATTTTTGATGCAAGTCCTGCGAGAAGTATGTGTTGGTGAGCAGACCATGTATCTCCGTACCTAGGATATGAAATGAGGCTTGAATAAAGTTGCGCGAAGCATGAAGATCCTGTAGAGTGATGGACTGCAGATTCCAAACTATAGCTAGTCCTCCTGAGGCACCTAGCCCATCAACTGAAACAGCTCTACTTCCAGGCCAGGCTTTGCGAAGGATTTTTTCAAGAAGGACATTGGTACTTTTAGTTTCCTGTAGAAAAACAATTGCTGGTTTCTCTAACTGAATCATGGTTTTTAACATTCTGTGTTTTGAGGGGTTGTTGAGCCCTCTCGTGTTCCATGAGATGAGCTTCATGAGGAATTTTGATGTTTGGGCTTGTAGAACTTTGTCAACTTTGGAAATCGCCCCGATTCCATTAAGATCTCGCCCAGAATAATGGTTCGTTGTAGATCAGTCTTGCGTCCTCTTTTTTTCGTTTCTTTGAGGATTTTATTTCCATCCCATGGACTGCCGGCTTGTATGCCCAGACATTTACTACGTTTTTCTTTGATGAGAACCCCTTCCAGTCTGTCTATTTCCCAGGGAGGGATGGAGTTGTATTCTTTCTGCTTACATGTTGCTTCAAGCATGAGGATATCTAGCCCATCTAGACTCACAGTCTCTGGATCTTCCTCCATATTGATAGGGGTGTTCTGAGGATCATCTGAGCTACCTTCTTGCAAACTTAAAGCTAAGGCCGCATCCAGGTCCATGTCTGAGGGCTGAGGGCCTGCGGCTGACTCCAAGATTTTCTCTTCCAAGGCTGGAGGGATCTTTGAGGACGACAGGGGAGATGGATCCACCTTTGGATTGGGATGATTGGAGGAGGATGGAGGGGCAAGAGTAGACTGAGGGTATTGCGAGGGCTTATCTGAGGTTTCACGAGGGGTGAGGATTTGGAAACGGTTCTGGGATTCAGGCTTTTTGGGACTGGAGGGGGCAGCAGGTTTCTTTTTTGCATGCCTTCGACGGGAGGTCACTTTTGTGAAACCATCTGAATCTTTAGGAGCTTCATTGACAGCAGCATGGGTCTGGGTATTCAAGGGGCATTCCCTAAAGAGATGGCCATGCTCATGGCACTTACGACAACGAAAGGGAATGTGTTCATAGTCTAAAGGTTGAAGCCATTCAAAATCATCGTGGAAGAGACTTACCGAGTCTGCAAGGGTTTTTTTGAGCTGCATCTGGATGCAGATCCGGGCATAGGAGGTGAATCTTCGGTATTTGGTGTCCTCTGCTACTTTGATGAAGGTGCCAATGCTGTTACCAATGTCCTGTAATGTTTCTTCTTTCCAATATTCTGTGGGCAGGGAATACAAGCGAATCCATACTGGAGCATGACTGAGATCCTCCGTATCTGGGTTGAATCGTGGCTTCCAGTCACGAAGGAAAAGACCCGAGGAGTTGAAGAAGTATGGGCCTCCTTCGAATACTCTGGTTTTGTCTTCCAGGTAGTGAAAAATAGTTTTGAAGAAGCCTTTGGGTCCTAATAACAGGGAGACTTGTCCTTTGGGCTTCCATTTGGATTCAATCCATCCGTGAAGGGCCTTCTCAGTAGGCCAGAAACCCAGAAACTTGCCAATCAGTGCATGATCTTTCAGATACTATATTTCGCCATTGATACGATGGCTTGGTAGCTCTACTTTAATTCGTTCTTTAGCTTTTGGAATGCATGTGGTTGACGTCGCCTTTGGTTGTGACGCACCCAGATCTGTGTCATTTTGATCATCAGCGCCCGGGATATCCATGTTATCATTGTTTTGTTCCTGGCTACGATCGCGTTCAGAGCTCTGAAATCGTGCAGCGGATTTGCCAGAAGAGAACAGGGGAATAGATGATTCTGCGTTGTCCGCCGGCCTTGATGAAGAAGGTGGGGGAGGAATGGATCCTGTCCCTCTCGCTAGACTTTCCATTTTTAGTTAGCGACCAGACTTTTGATGATTAGCGATCCAACAGTTCCGTGCAGGGATGAAGGTACCAGGTTGCAGAGATGCAGGTCTGTACATCTGCAGCAGAGGGCAGAGCAGCGGCTGCTGGATATTCATGATGTTTCTCAACACATCCAGCAGCTATTCACAAGTTTGAGAGTTCTACCTCAAACAATTTGATGAAGAAAAGGAGCTTGAGAAATTCCAACATGAGCTGGGGAAAGCTAGCTAGACATGTCGCGTAGCCTTCCCAACATGTCGCGCACAGCCCAACATGTCGCGCCAGTTAGAAAATTACACTCTGTGAACCTCCCTGACATGTCGCGCACCTGTCCTGAGCCCAATTTTGCCTTAATTCTCTTGGAAGTGCGCCCAATCACTCTTGCAAGGGTTATGAATACACAATGAGAGTGCAAGGAGGGAGTTTGGGCCTTTATAAATTTCATTTGAAAAAATTTCATGCCCAAAACCCACAATCTAATGTTTTCTCATGACACTTTTAAAATTTACATGTTGTTGTCTTTTTGGTTTCTTTTTGTCCTGAAATTGACTGATTTAGTGCTTTTGCTTGATTCTTTTTTCAGGTAGATCATCTGACGGACCTTGGAAAGGGGACCAGGGTTGCATTTCGTTGACTGAAGACTTTTGAAATTTCATCACTTTTTTACAAATAAATGAAAAATGACCTTGGCTTTAAAAACAGAGTTTTTAAATCCAAGGTGAATATTAACTGTACCAGATAAAATTTTTAGAAGAAACACCTTTACAATCATCCCTCTGGCTTACTGAACACTCATTGACTTTCAAACACATGACCTTGTAATATTTTTGACCAAAACACTAGACCTAGGAAATTGACCTCAAGAGAAGACAAGACAAGCTTGAACGAGCTTTAATAACTGAAATGACTTAAACCAGCAATGCCAAGAGGGGTATAAACACATCAGCTCCTCCATCAGGGTTATGGCATGCCTAATGGGATGCAAAAATTGACACTGATGAGACACCTACCTATGAAAAATGCAAAGAGTTTTGATCGCTGATGGAGGGCTCAAGACCGACTCTAACAAAGACAATGATGGGTATAATGACCATATTCCCCACAAATGGCACACATATTATTAGTCCATAAACTTGTCTTCTTGTTTTTCTTCTGTGGGTTGTTGTTGGTCGATCCCTCGTTTTGATTCCAGTTAGGGTAAACCCTTACCGATGCTTACAAGGGTTGATGGTGGTTGTTTCCCCCCTGTTCGTATTCTCCCTTTGGTTTACTTTTGGTTTTTTCTTAACAACATTACAAGGAATAACTAGATTTAACTTCTCCTCTGATTGTTGTTGTTGAGAAAGAGAAGGTTGCAATAGATTAACCCTTGTGTTATTTTGCATTGATGGGTGATTTTATTGTTGTGTGGGGAAAGAAGAATAATGATTTCCATGTCCCTGATTGGTATATGGATTCTGGGAAGAGGACGTTGCATCAATATTCCTATAGTAGTATGGGTTTCCCTATGGGGGAAGATATGAGCCTCCATGAGGGGGCTGATATTGGTTAACCCTACTAACCGAATTCTTCATCAGTGTAGGTTGACCAGGGTAGTATCCTGTATGTTGCAGTGGTGGTGCGTTTTGCGTAGCATCAAATGCTCAGCCACTGAAAGAGTATCTAGGGTAATGGTAGTTGTTATTGAGTTAGTTTTGGGTTATGGACCCAATATTTCCATCAACGACATTGGACACACCTGGTGTTGCTTTATAAGTTTGTAGACATGGGTCGTCTAGAAGCACATGATAGATAAATCCAAACTGGGTTTATATAAGCTCTAACTATTGAGCTTTTCTTATTGCTTCTTCCTTGTTATGCAAGGATGGATTTTCCACGTCTTTTTAAATTTACGATTTGACGGATCTCAAAAACAAGTTGAGGAAGGCTTTGTCTTCAAACTGTGCTTTACATAAGCTATGACATTTCTATAATTCATGTATATGATTTGATATGTGGGTAGCAGGTGTTTGTTTGAAGTAGGGGAGGAGTTTGAGGCCTCAATCATGACGAGCTGAGAGCTGGAAGAATGTGAGGAAAATTGTAGCTAGGGAGCTAAAGTTTCCACGTGGCGGAAAAGGCTGGTCAATGTACCATTTCGCAGCAAGGCCAGTAAGGGTGCGTTGAAAGAGTGGCAGTCGAATAGTATCATTTGTGATACTCTTAGATGACGAACACCACAAGTGAAAATTCATGGCATGGTTTCCTGGGTCTTCTCCTTGTTTTCCTTCGAATTTTGGAATGTCCGAAGGTTGCTTGGTGGGCATAGCTGGCCAATTGTGGCTATGAGTGATCGGGTCATTGGTTAGCTTACTTAAATATGGTAGGATTAAAGAAGCTACGAATAAGATCTGTGATTTATCCGCCATCACGAAATGATATTGGATAGCTATATGTAAAGAGGTCCTTTGTGGAGAAGTTTCAGGAGAACTACCTCGATGGGTGTCCCATGGACTGTCCGAAGGAGTGGTATATGGGCTCCCCAAAGGGGTAGCACATGGGGACCCTTATGGGGTCATGAAGCATGTGCTTTGATGGGGATGGGTCCCGAGCAAAGATGCACCAATAAAGTAATATCCTATAATGGTGGTTGCATGACGTCGTCTACGCCTAAATGGCAGGAGTCCTGGAACACCTCCCAGTAATGGGGAGAGGCTTAAGAAGTGTCTAGATTGACGAGGATCCATGGGGTCATCTATGGTGTCAATTAGAGCGAGTGATATTTTTTTATGGTGAGGGAAGGAGATGATTCTTCGAAGAAAATAAATCACATACATAAAAAAAAAGCGAAAAATAAAAATATTAATTTCCCTTTAACTTTAGCCTATGTGATCAATAAATAAATAAAATGGTTTTTGTTTGTTTTTTCGTGTGAAAAAAGATCCTAAGAAGACCTATTCATCCCTACCATTCTCAAAGTAACTGGGCTTTATAGATATATCTTATGATGGGTCCTGGGGCAATGTCCCGAAAGAACTGGTGATGCTTTCTAGCAGCAGAAGAATGAAGCAAGGTAATGGAAATGAGGCCCAACTATTGCCTGCACGATGACCTATAGGGAAAGGATGCCCTAGATTTTGGCCACTAAATTACCTTCGTCCCACGTGAGAATTATAGTCTTTAGCTTCTTGGTATTCAGTTACCAGTACCAAGCACTAGATGGGTCAAGTTGCCCCAAGGAGTATCGCATGCATTGGACCTAAGCCAAAGCCCCTTGAATTGGGTCTCTGCCATGCTTGGGTATTATTTTGCGTGGGATGATTGAAGGGTTTTAAGGTCCCTGAAAGGTCAACAAATATGTTGTAAAGATGTAACATGACCATGGTGGCTTATGGATGCCTACCCCCAATGGTCCTAACCTGAACTATACATTTTTTAGTGGCCCCTGTGGTGAATTTAGTTGGTTCAAGTTATGGTTGCTTTTAAGGGTCTTACTTTTCTTTAGGGTGTAATATGTAAGCTAACATAAACTAAGTATCAAAAGCTCCAGAAACTAGATGCCTTCTAATACGAATTACATAGAATATTAGTGTGTGTTATGTAATTATGTGCAAGCGATGAAGTGAGCATGTAAAGTGTGAGAAGATGTGGATCTTCAGTGATTCGTTCCAATATTCCCCTACTTATACTAGAGTTAAATTATTCCTTACATGAAAAAGAATTGATATGTAGATAATGGGTTGCTTACTCTTTTTCCTATTACACTATGTGAATTTCAACATAGGGAGATTGAAATTCAAATTCTTTAATAAAGCTTTCATATGCAAGCCCAAGTTCATTTAAGAGACGCAAGGTAAACAAATATTACCTACTTTCTATAATAACACTTGCTCCTAGTCCCATAAAATGAAATAAATGAATTATTTGGTTAGTAACAAGATTTGTGGATGATGGTCCACTTATTCCTTTACTAATTAAGCTATGTGAAGATTGTGAACACAAAGCAAAGATAATGTAATCACTGTACTAATTGTGATTAGTAAAGCAAATAAGAAATCTAAACTGTCTGTAAAAAATTTGTAGAGGTGAAGGCAATTCACTAAAGGTTGCCAATCACTTGAAAAATGTGAAATTACAACGTATTTTTTTTCTTTCTAGAAAACCGCGTGGGTTTCATAATGCAAAAATGTGGCGGCACCCTGTCAGGGGAAAAGTCGTGGAGCACGCATTTGACAGAGAATAAGTCGTGTGGTCGAAAGAAAATTGTAAATTAACAAGTTTCTCTGCCCACCATAGGTTCACAGGGTCCTACAAAAATTCTAGAGAGGTATTGAATGCCTTGTAGGTCGACTATGTAGAGAGAAGATCTTGCAAACACAACCTTTAGCTTAATAAAGACAATTGTATGGTCACCATTTTTGTGGTAGTGTTTTTGTGGTAGTGGTGTACCAAAAGGCACCTCCTTAGGGGTTGGTTATTCCTTGCAAAGGATCATAGACTAAGTTGATGTTGTTAGTGAAAAAAATTAGATAAACAACGCATTCCAAATAGTGAAAACAATGCATACAAACATGAACTGAAACAAAGAGATAAATACACAAACAATGCTTAATGTAGCAAAAAAATCAACAAAATAATGGAAATAACTCCATATATTGACTACTGGTAGTATAAGTTGAATACAATAGATGAATAATAAACAATTGAAGAAAATTATTTGAACTATGGTGCTAAAAAATCCTCAGCAAGGAGGTTCTTTTCCTCAATCTCTTTGAGGGCTTTTCCTCTCTCCCAAAGAAGTATGAAGACTGTCTCAATGGTGGATTCTTCTTCTCTCACTAAGATGATGGATTTCTTAGAAGCAATATGGCCAACATGCTAGTGCTCTTACTTTCTTTGGCTTCAACAATGGAATGTTGTTTTGCTCTGATAGTAATTTCGCCAACATAACATTGTCTCATATTTTGGTTCTCCCATGGCCTGTTTATACATAATTTTGGAATCCATCTTCACTCTCATGGTTCATGATGACAATGAATCATGAGTAGGACAAGATGATTTCATTCAGGGTTACATATCTTTAGGGCAACTTGAATTTGGTTGTCTTGGATTGATATCATGTCAAGGAATCGCCTCTAAGTGTGTGAAGTGGTCCTAAATTTGTTGAATCACCCATTTTCTCGACTACGCGACTTTCAAAGAAAATTTTGTGAGGTGCACGACTATCGAAGAAACAATCTTAGAGTCCTCAATTTTCTAATGTTATAAACTTTGGACCTTAGGATAAATTAATTTTTTAAAACTTCATGATGTCTTCAGCTGGAAAATATCCACTTGTGCATTCTGCTGGACGTCCTTTAGTGTCTTCTAGATTATGCAAACATGTGTACGATTTTATGGTGTTCACAATAAGTTCCACATAACACCGAGACACTGTGTTCCCCCAAGGGGGAGGGGTTTGTAATACCCCTGGGTTGATTTTCCATGTAAATAAAATAAGACCAAAGTCATGGGACATGTATTCCAACCTGAATAGTGAAAAAAACACCGTAGTGGACATCACTTGCGATTTATTTATGGATATGGAAATTGGCAAAGAAAATGGGAAAGGCAAAGAGGCAATAATTGACATTTAATTATGAAAATAAAGGAAAATAGGAGAAAATGAATATTTTTACACTTCGTTTTGTCACCATGACAAATGATCATCAAATTGGATCTCTCGCTATCCATTCAAGTGTCGTGAAGCACTCCTTTGCAAGTCAACAACATATATACCTTGAATAAAGTGAAAATTCCGGGAAACATGGTCCATAAAACTACTTTTAGTCTCCTACGCAGTTTTATAGCCAGTTTCTACACATTTGCAGTTACTGACATTGATCCTTGTGCAGATCTACAATATATGCCACTAGAAAGTGCACACATGACTCAATAAAAAGTAAAAATAAAAAGTGAGATCTAGAAGCATTTTTGGGTGAATCATTCCCAATAGAAAGCCTCGAACTCATGTTTATTCGAGCCTAACCTAATTTTTGATGGAGCTAATCCCCATTCTTCAAGGAGCCTCATCCCTCTTTTAGTGGATCTCATCCTTGGACTAAGGATCTCAAAAAACTTCCTTTTGGCCTATTTATCAAGCCATAGGTGTGGGAGTTGAAGGAGGATGATGAGAATAATTTTATGCCGGAGAAATTAGGTTGGAGAGCTTATCAGTCTTGGAGAGGATTGAGATCAATGGGAGGATCTTCACAACCTCAAGGCACATGTTTTGTAGCTCTTTTATGTTTATGAAATTAATACAAACAAGCATTTATTCTCACTGCATTGTTTAATGGATTAATTGATGAATTTCATGGATGGTTCATGTTATTTATATTTGTCCATTGGAATGATGTTTGTTACTAGTCTCCTAGATCACTAGTTTGAATTATTGAATCATTTATGATGCATATGCCTTTGACCCTTTGTTGTTTCCATGTGTGCAGGTTTAGATTCAAGCATGGAGGAGCTGCACTGAAGCAAAAAAAGGGATTTTCATCAAGCATGTTGTAATAAGGTATGAATTTCCTTTTCTCACCTTGTTAGTTTATGATTCAAGAAAAGATAGATTTAGGGAAGGAATTAGCTTGATTGTTTTCTTGTTACGAGGTGTTGTTGAAAACCTAGGGAGATTTCTTGTGTCTGCACTTGCGATTAGTCCTCATAAAAAATTGGCGACTCCATTGGGGAACGTCATGTTCTCTTCCATCTCCTAGTTTTTTTTTCTCGAACCTTTTTGATAGCTTTATCTGAGTCTTGACAAGTTAATGATCTTTCATATCTTGTGATTTGTTTGGATAATTTTTTATTTTTTCTTTAAGTTTCTCGACTTGCGCGGTTTCTGTTCAGAAACAGAGCACAAATTACCTTTAGCAACAATGCATATATGCACTATACTATGTTGTCTACCTACACATACTCTGAGAAATTTTGAAAAAATATATTTTCCTCTCATTAAAGTTTGAATTTATTTACTTTTTAAAGTTTCATTACATTTGTCTATGCCTCCAGTTAGTCTCTGTGTGTTTGATCGGGTGTTGTGAAGGAGTTTTCTTGAGATTTTTTCGTTTTCAAGGATTGAAAGGTAGGGTTTCTCAAGAATTAGTGTTTTTATGAGATGTGCTTCTTGTGTTGCATTGGAAACAAAAGTCATTTTTTATTCAAGTACTGAAGTTTAATTAGAATTACACTTTAAGCATTGATTTCATAGCATTCATTCAAGCATTTTA
>APFE031447693.1:29169-43767 GCA_000404065.3 Pinus taeda | reverse complement strand
TCTTCCTTCTTCCACCCATTTCCAAGTCATTGTGAAGGATTATGGTAAGAATGTGTGATGCATGGATGTAGATGAAGATGCTTCCGTCAATATTTTATCCTCATATACTTGGCAAGCTTTGGGTTCCCCTTATCCTGTGCCCTGTTACACAGAATATGTTAGCTTTTAATAGATAAGTTAGTGAAAATTTAGGAATCATTCCTATGTTACCTATTACCTTGGAAGGTAAAATTGTTTGTATTGATCTTATGGTAGTCCAAGGTCCCTTATATTTCAATTTCCTCCTTGGGTGAGACTATGTCTATTACATGAAAGTTGTCGTATCAACACTCTTTCACATGATGTCCTTCCCTCACAATGGAAACATTGTGATGGTTGATCAACTTTCATACGTTGATCTTTCTTTGACTACCAGCCATCCGACACCCCTAAATTTTCCTTATATGGAAGTGGTACCTACTCGGCTATAGGTTAATTATGTGGCAACCCATCCCATGTTTTCGGTTATTGATGCAAGCGAGCCTCTCATCGTCTGCTCGACTTTTTTTTAATTAGATTGGTAACTGACGTGGTAAGAAATTCAATGGGGGTATTTGAATACAATTCTCTTATCCCTATTTATCCGCTTGACATGTGTTCCTTTCATAGAACTGTTCTTCCATCTAAAGAAGAAATTTTGGAAACCATGATCAAGGGGCATTTATTGACATGTGTTTCTTCCAATTGGAAGACATGAAACACGTTATATGAGGATAGTTATTTTACTGTGTCAACCTCATTAAAAAATGAAACATATGCTTATGAGGATGGTTCTTTTACTGTGTCAACCTTGTTAAAAATGAAATAGGTCATAAGGATGGTTCTTACCATGGGTCGACCTGATTAGAAAATGAAACAAGCTTGATGAGGATAGTTCCTTTACTATGTAAACCTCATTAAAAAATGAAATAGGTCTCATGAGCATAATTCTTTTCCTATGTCAAGTTCGTTAAAAAAATGAAACAAATCCTACCCTATTTGAGTTGAGTCTTTTACTAGATCTCATAAATGTTAAGTCGAGTCTTTCATATGATCTTGTAAACAAGCCTTCATTACATCCACCTATTAGTAACTTGTAATCTACTTAGGTGAATGAAATGATTTTTGTGGGGCATGTGCCCTTGCAGTCATTATGTTGGGGGCATGAAAACTTATCTCAAGTACAATTCTCTTTGTTTCAAGCTTGTGTAAAAATGAAACTACTTCAAGCAAAATTTTGCTATGTTTCAAGCTTGTGCAAAAATGAAACCTACCTTGAGTCCATTTCGGTTATTATTTTAAGGACTCATTAAACTTATGAAAATTTCGAGCTTCTTTTGCTATCTTTTCATGCTCATAAAACACACATGAAAATGCTGAGTTCTTTCCATCTTTTCCTACTCGTTAATAAAATTCAAATTCACTGATATGAGTACATTTTATCACTTTTTTGAACTCATTAAAACTTATGAAAAACCGAAACCCTAGAGTCTTATTTTAAGCCCTTTTCAGACTCTCGAAACATGAAAAGATTTCTGAGTACTTGATTGTTCAAACTTGTAAAAATAAATGAACAACCATCTATTCAGTATAAGTTTACCCCTTTTACAGACTGAACCTAACTATTTATGAAAAAGGTATATGTTGACTAATCATGGTCAAGAGAGTTCTCTCTTGCATTATTTTACCCTTTTTCGGGCATGAGGGACTCAATTATATGAAAAAGGACACTGTGGAGTTTACTTATGTTTTTCTCTCGGCTCCCTAAAACTAAAAAAAACCGAGCTTCACTTTCTCCAAGCTCGTTAAAACTTTATGTTGAAAGAACTGAATGAGTTTTATTTTTGTTTATTTTAAAACTCTTTAAACATTAAAATGGCATCAAGTTACCCCTTTACTACACTCATAAAATCTAAATAGTACAAGACTCGTCAATCATGACGAAACCAAACCTATCCTTCCTAGTGTTTGTTAAAAATACTTTGAAGGACTCATCCAAAGGATGAACTTACAGGACAAGAATATGTTATCCTCCTCAAGCTTGTAAAAAATAAAGAGGTACTTACCAGTAATGGTGGGGGGAAATTGAGAAGAAAAGTTCATTTCTTGTATTTAAGGCAACATGTCGCTCTTGAACATGAAACTTCGTCCCACATCTGTTTCAAGTTGGAGAATCCATTTGTCTCACAATTATTCGAACCTTATTGAAAGTCTTCAGTTGGTTTTGGGTATTATCATTAAGTCAAATTCTGCCAAGTAATTTTGTCGTGTCGCCAATATGTTAAACAGAAGTGTAAACCTCAGTTATAATTACCTTGCAATTTGTAGCCTTCAATCACGTTGGCCATCCCTGAGTGAGTCCTTGAAAACTATTCTTCAAAACTTTACATGAGTTTCATGTCATAGGCCCTTTTGCGACAGATCACTTCCTATCAACTTCAGCTCATTATCTAGGAAGTTAAACTAGAAACCTTCAGTACCTTGAAGCTTGCATGCCTTAATGGAAGGTTTCTCACCTTCGACGATAGGCTCTCATCATTGGCCTTCGATGAAATGATTCTATGCATGTTAAACTTCAAATCATATTTTCACACTCTATAGATTGTATTGAGAGTACCTTGAGGACCATTGTCATTATTGGTGGTTTCTCTTGCACTTCTTAACGGTTCACATCATTGATCAGTAATCAAGTGGTTTCTACCATGTTCAAATTTGAGATACTCACTCGCATGGCTAGATTCATACTAGGGATCGAGAGATGGAGACCAAGACCCTAGATGTAGTTTCATCTATCTAGGTTGAAAGGAGTTTTGTATTCATGATTATAAAAAGAGTTTTATGTTTGATGGCTACATCGATCCTATATCTACTTTAACATGATGTATTTCCATACTAATTCATTGAGTTCTCTTTGCTCTAAGTATGTGAATGCCTACCTTAGTGATTGATTGTTGCAGTTTTCCAACCATGATCTCTGATCCAATCCTTGATATGATCAAGTACTTCAGTACTCAAAATTTTCCGACTTTTCACTTTAGGGGGCAATTTGTTACCTTCATTTTGTCACCATGACAAATGATTATCAAATTGGATCTCTCTCCATCCATTCAAGTGTCGTGAAGAACTCCTTTGCAAGTTAAGAACTTATATACCTTGAATAAAGTGAAAATTCTAGGAAACATGGTCCATAAACCTACTTTTAGTCTCATGCGTAGTTTCTAGCTAGTTTCTATGCATGTGCAGTCACTTAACTTGATCCCTATAGAGATTTGCGCTTTGTCTGCCACTAAAAAGTGCGCACATTACTCAATAAAAAGTAAAAATAGAAAGTGAGATCTAGAAGCATTGTTGACCGAATCATTCCCAATATAAAACCTCAAACTCATGTATATTTGAGCCTAACCTCATTTTTGATGGAGATAATTCCCATTCTTCAGGGGGGCCTCATCCCTCTTTTAGTGGATCTCATCCTTGGACCAAGGATCTAAAAATACTTCTTTTTGGCCTATTTATCAAGCCATAGGCGAGGGAGTTGAAGGAGGCTGTTGAGAATAAGTTTATGCTAGAGAAATTAGGTAGGTGAGCTTATCATTATTGGAGAGGATTGAGATCAATGGGAGGAGCTTCACAACATCAAGGCACAGGTTTTTTAGCTCTTTTATGTTTATGAAATTAATAGAAACAAGTGTTTCTTCTCAATGCATTGTTTAATGGATTAATTGATGAATTTCATGGATGGTTTATTTTATTTATGTTTGTCCATTGGAATTATGTTTTTTTACTAGTCTCCTTGATTACTAGTTTGAATAATTGAATCATTTATGTTGCATATGCCTTTGATCCTTTGTTGTTTCCACCTGTGCAGGTTTGGATTCAAGCACAGAGGACCTGCACTAAAGAAAAAAAATGGATCATAATCAAGCATGTCATAATAAGGTATGAATTTCCTTTTCTCACCTTGTTGTTTTATGATTCAAGAAAAGATAGATTCAAGGAAGGAATTAGCTTGATTTTTTGCTTGTTACCAGGTTTATTGAAAACCTAGGGAGATTTCCTATGTCCGCACTTGTGATTAGTCCTCATAACAAAGGTGAAGAGACACACATATGCATGCAAGGGAAATTAGAAAGAAAATGAAGGAAAATAAAGAAAATGCATACATCAATTATAAAAAGGCACCTAATAAATAATTCACAACTTTTGGCCAGCTTTTGAGTCGGTGTAGCAAAGGAGAGAGACAAACAATTGGAAAAGCAAAGGAAATAAAGGGAGTGCAAGGAGAAGGTTGGATCAACAACTACAACCAAATTCCATTGTGGGTAACATGTTGTATGTGTGGTTTTCTTTTTGGTTTTTAGATGCATGGTATATGCATGTGATTTCCTTGGTTATTTTGCTATCATTGGCATGAGATTTTCTTGGATTGACAATGGTTCCAACCTTGCCTTGCCATTTCTTGGATATCAATGGTGTTGTGGGTTCCCTATTTTTTTTATTAGTTCTCAGGTTCCCTATGGCTATGGGTTGGAACAAATTCTTTGGATCCTTGGAACAAATGGGTTTCCTATGGCTGTGGTTTGAGTTACTAGTCCCTGGATCCTGGAGGTTGGAAAAACGCTCTTGAGCCCTAAAACAACTTGGGTTCCTTGGAGAATGTGGCTTGATTTATTAGTTCCTAGAGCCCTGGACAACTTGGGTAGAGACCGATCTAGTTGTTGTTAGTGATTTCTTGACCAGATAGGTGAAATCACTATGGTGGAGGGTTGAGGTGGTTTTGCCTATGGAATCCATGATTAGTTTTGTTTTGGTTTAACCATAATGATCCCACATTCATGTTTGGAATATGGAACAAGGGTGATTGACTAAAAGAGATATTTGGTTCAACCCAATCTATGTTCGGGTGGTACGTGGAAGTCCTTGACTTGGTTGGAATTTTCATATGTTAATATGATTTATTTTCCTATTGTGATCTATGAGCACTTTTACTAATTATTATGACGATCATATGGTTGGTTTGTCATAGTTTCCATTATATTTATGTGTTTGTTATATGCATGGTTTTATAATGTGCTCTAACTATGGCTCTTTATCATGTTTTGATAAGTACTAAATGGTTGATGAATGCATGGGCTAATAAGTGTTATTGAAACTAGATAAAGAGGGTATAGAGTCTTATTGGTTAATTTTAGATGAAGTTCAAAAGCTTACGATCAGATATGCATTCATGACTTGTAGTTTATATGTTTACCATATGTTTGGCGAAATGAGTATCATGTACTAGGAATTAACTAGTTAAGTTCTCGTTCTAATTTTGAATGGTTAGCATCATTAGTATATTATTTATGATTTTGGAAAGTTATAGGCAATTATGGAGGCTAGCCTGGAAAGGTGGCTTGTGACAAATATGAGGGATTTTGGTCATAACCACTGGTAAGCAAGCCTGTGCGTGTGGTTGAAGCCTCATAACTGCATGCATAATATGTCAAGGGTGCAGTTGGGGTGTTAAGTTAGTGAAAAATAGTTTCAACACAGGTATGGACCACCTTGAATGGTATTTTCGCTGCTACAACACCCTCCAAAATTTCATTACATTCAAATTTTGGAGCCTACCTAATTTTTGTATCAAGTATCACTTTGATCATCGAGTGTCGTTTCAAGTATTTCTATGTGTTTCAAGTGTTCTTGATCATTTTGAAGTGTTGTCACGTTGTTTAGAACATCTCTTGTGCACTTCATGGTCATAACAAATTTCTTTGCTATAAAAAAATGCTTTTGGTTGCAACCACACACACTATGTTCATTGTACTTGGGGAGTGTTTGTACACTAGCGTTTTGATGTCTATTTACCGTTGTTCAAGCTTGTTTAAGTTGTATTGATGAGTTGATATGAGCCGCACATGATTTTACATTTAAAATCATTGTGTCCATCCCTTGTTCTATATTATGTTAGAGTTAGTTAGTCTATTAGTATTCAAATGTCTTCAAAAATAATTTTGTTGTCATGGAAAAAGCCAAATTCAAAAACATTTTCACTGTCATGAGTTCGACTTTCTGCTACCTGGAAATTCATTATGAGCCTGGTCATCACTTTGATCATTAAAGTTAAATCATGGGAAGGGGTGTCTAAGCATTGAGAGATGTTATGATGATTGTTGAGTCTGGGTATTGAGAGTTTGTTAGGATGTCTACCTAAACATGTGTTTACAGTCAAAGGAATGATGTCTAAACAACATGGTCAAAAATATCAAAATATTCTCCCTCTTCTAATATCATATATTTCCATGATTTCCTATTCCCTATTTTCTTCCTTAGCGCTAGTAATCCTATTCCCTCATGCCCTTATACTTTCAAAGTTTTCCTATCCCCAAATATTCATGTTATCCATTATTCCTATTTTAGGCCTAAATTCCCTTTTATCCTAAGTTTAAGTCCCCTTTTAACCTAGGCCTAAATTAATTTAGCATAATTTCCATGATATGTGAACATAATTCACATATCTCCTACACCCTAGTAATTTCCCATACTCCTTACACTCATGCCAAGCATGGAGGTCTTCTACACTCTGCAATGCAATTTCCTCATAAATTCACCATTATAGTCACCATTTTGCAAAAAGGTTTATGACCACATGGAGGAGAATTTCGGAAAATGAAAATAGGTTTTTCTTAAAAGCATAACAGATCACAATAACCTCTTCCATATTTTTCATAGGTATAATGGATCAAGATATTTTACTGCACCTTCAAATCCTATTTATCGGACTACACAAATACTCTATTTTAAGTCATTGTTTTACATAGTCTTTTCTGGAAAGTTAGGAAAGAATTTAGAGAAACCGAGAGAGGTTTATCTTCAAATAACTATAATCTACAATAGTGACCTTCAATTTTTACACGTGTTACTTTTTGGGAGATATGTCCGCTGTAAAGGCATTATGTAGTCGCTGCAAATACCATGCCCACACTCTTGCACACATATTGGGAGGAAGCCACCTGTAATGATTTTAAGGGGTTGACATGGAGAAGATTTGGTAGCCAACTCAAGCCTTTAGTTGTTAGCCACGTTCTAGCTTTGAAAGTGAAACGTGCCATCATAGTTGCTACATAGCCTTTGCACAGTCAACAATCAGTTTTTGAGTGTTTGTTATTTTCATTTGTTTCATGAAGATATGATCTTCATAGGATAAAATTGTTTTATTTAGACATTCAATTTTTTATTTAGTTGAATTCATCAAGGTTTATGTTTTTTGTTTTTCATCAAAGGAAGAAAAATACATGGAACAACAAAAAGCTTTCCTCTTTTCAAGTTTTGTTTCGATCCACTGTTGGATCAACCATGCACAGAATCTAGACTTTATTCATATTATGTATATGCCTATTTAAACTAGCGAATACAATATGAAATGTTTGTTGTCGATTCAACATTATTGTGGACTAGTATTCGAGTTTATGTGATTGTGATCAATTTCATGTATGGAATGATTATGACTTGAGGGTTATCAATTAATTGTCTGCAAGGATACTTATGATATGATACTTTGGAGTTCTTTTTATGTATTTCTCAGTTATTTAATCAGTTCCTTCTTTACAGTTTCTTGTGCATAGGTATAGTGATCTTTTGTGTTGGAATTTAGTTTATACTGCTCTAAACAATTGTTGTCCATATTTCAATTGTAAAATAAATATTACATACTTGTGCATGTTGTTACTTCTTCTCAATTTCTTTCTGATGTATAAGAAGAATTGTTGTGTACAAGGAAAGGATTTGTGTTCTTTTTCTCTCCTCTATACTACAACTTATCTTTCTCCAAAGTTTATGCTTGGCAAGCCTTTGTGGGTGATATTGATTTTACTTGCATTAGTAAAATGGGTAGCAAGTTGAATTGATCACATATTTCCATTCTCTTTGACCATTCACAACTTAACCAAACCTTTAAAATTCCTTTTCAGAGATCTGGTCTCAGTATGCCATATGGTCAAAATCTTTAGTTTTCATAAGTTGAGGGAGCCCCCTTCGCTTGGATAAGAACAATGTCTCAACCCAAATAGGTTTGTTGTTACCTCTGAGTTTATCCTTTCAAACTAGAGAGAAATACAGAGTGCTAACATATTTGCGCCATTGTCGGGGATCAAACGGTTTCATATTCCCCGGGTCAATTTTTCAAAGTTTCAGATTTGGTTGTTGATGGTGAATAACAATCAGACATACGAAGGCTGACCTAGCGACTCAAATCAAGTAAAAAATAACTTTTTGAGTTCCATTGGTGTGTCCACATTTTCAAGATGAGTTCAAGAATAGAACGCAGGTATGCTCCTATGGATAAATCTAGTATTCCAAGATTTCCAAACCACATGCCTTGTATAGATTAGCAATCGTATTTTCCAAAGTTCAAAGATGAGAATGGTGATGCTACTGCTTTACATATTATCAAATTTCATATGCATTCATGAAGGCTTAAAGTTGAATTTCTTGAACATTGTCTCAAGAAGATGTTCATAGCCACTCTGGAAGGAAAAACAATGTTATGGCATGAAAAATTGCCAGCTGCTAGTTTATACCATTTAAAATATTTTCATGAAGTATTCTTTGAAAGTTTTAAAGAATCTTGTCCATCTTTGTTGCTAATTCAAAGCTGCTATGAACATTTTGTGAGTTTCATTGAATATTTGGAGAGATGTTATGAATATGATGAGTTCATGGATGAGGAAATTTTAGAGGCCCTTCATGACAATCCCTTTCATCACCAAGAAGAAATGGTACCCTCTCTCTTGGATGAAAATGAAACCCAATTGGATTTTAATTATGATAGTCATGTTCCATCCTCTGAGTTTGATGATAATTTACAACAATCTTGTTCATCTTTTCATGATCAAGAGCATGAGAATCCTTTCCAACAATAGGAGGAAATGGTATAGGATAGTTGTTATAATGTTCAAGTGCAGAAAGAAATTTATCCTTCATGTCATTACTTGTCTCAATTTATAGACAATGAAAAAATCATGAAAAATGGGTTATTGAAGACCACGTGGATGTGGAAATTATTACTGATGTGGCTACCTCAATAGAAGATTTTCAAGAACAAACTTTTCTTTTCTTTGATGTACATGGCAAGACTGATGAACAAATTTCTCCCAATCCTTTCGAATGTAGTCCTAAGTTTTTGAAAGTTTGCTTTTGTCCTCTTTTTGATCATCAAGTAAAGATAATTGATCTTTCCTTTCAAGAATATTTTGTTGTTCAGTTGGAATCTTCAAGGGAAGGATATCTATTATTTTCCCCAAGTCAACAAGAAGGATATCTTAAGGGAATCTTCCATGTTTTTCAAGATCCCGTGGCTAGTATTTTACAATCATTAGAGCAGAAGAACACAGATCATGAAACTATTTTCAGTGGGAAATTTGAGTTTCCATTCTCTTGTTTTTTCTGCCTGCTCAAGGAAAGTGTGGGTAGAATTCAAGTAAGTAGCCATTTGCTTAATTGGCTACATTGTTGGGATCATTTCACATGAATGTATGCATATCTTCACCAGGTATGTGCAGTTATCATTGGAATTTGAAGCTCGAGGAGAAGGCCCTGAGATTCTAGTGATTTTTTGCCATATATAAGTCACTTAGTTAATTACGTTTAGTCAGTCAGTAGTCATCTTCAGTCAGTTTAGTTAATATTTTTTTCCAATTTGTTAGTCTTTTTATTAGTTTTGTACATTGTTTTTGCTTCCCAATGGATAGGCTTCTAGCCTGCGGTGTTCTTGGCACCTCAAAGGGAGGTTGTCATCCCTAATGGAGCCAATGTTAGAGTTAGTTAGTCTATTAGTATTCGAATGTCTTCGAAAATAATTTCGTTGTCATGGAAAAGGTCAAATTCAAAAACATTTTCATTGTCATGAGTTTGACCTTATCTTGTGTGGAAAGTCATTATGAGCCTGGTCATCAATTTGATAATTAAAGTTCAATCATGGGAAGGGGTTTCTAAGCATTGAGAGATGTTATGATGACTTTTGAGTCAGGTTATTGAGAGTTTGTTAGGATTTCTACCTAAACATGTGTTTACAGTCAAAGGGATGATGTCTAAACAACATGGTCACAAATATCACAATATTCTCCCTCTTCTAATATAATCTATTTCCCTTATTTAATATTACCTGTTTTCATCCTTATCCCTACTAATACTATTCCCCCATCCCCTTATTCTTTCAAAATTTCCCTATCCCCAAATATTCATGTTATCCCTTATTCCTATTCTAGGCCTAAATTCCCTTTTCTCCTAAGTTCAAGACCCCTTTTACCCTGGGAATATATTCCTTTAGCATCATTCACATATCCGCTACACCCTAATCATTTCCCATACTCCCTATACTCATGCCAAGCATGGAGGTCTTCTACACTCTGCAATGCAATTTCCTCTGAAATTGACTATTTTAGCCACCATTTTTCAAAACATTTTCTGACCACATGGAGGAGAATTTCGGAAAACAGAAAGAGGTTTTTCTTAAGTGCATACCATATCAAAATAACCTCTTCCATATTTTTCACAAGTGTCACATATTAGGATATTTTATTTCATGTTCAGAGCCTATTTTTCGGACTAGACAAATACTTTGTTTTAAGTCATTGTTTTGCAGAGTATCTTATGGAAAGATTGGAAAGAATTTAGAGAAATTGAGAGAGGTTTATCTTAAAATAACTATCACCTATATTAAATTCCTTCAAATTTTACACAAGTATTATTGTTTGGGACATATGGCTCACTGTAAAGGCACTACACAACGGCTGCGCAGACCATGCTCACACTCTTGCACGCATATTGGGAGGAAGCCACCTGTCATGATTTTAAGGGGTTGACATGGAGTAGATGTGGAAGCGAGTTCAAGCCTTTAGTTTTCAGCCACATTCCATCTTTGAAAGCAAAAAGTGTCATCATAGTTGCTACGTAGCCTTTGCACAGTCAGTAATAAGCTTTTGAGATTTCTCTATTTTCATTTGTTTCATGAAGATATGATCCTCGGAGGATAAATTTTCTTTATTTAGAAATTCAATTTTTTATTTAGTTGAAGTCATCAAGGTTTATGTTTTTTGTTTTTCATCAAAGGAGAAAAAATATTTGGAATAGCAAAAAAATTTCCTCTTTTCAAGTTTTGTTTCGATCCATTGTTAGACCAACCATGTCGGAAATCTAGACTTTATTCATATTATGTATATGCCTATTTAAACAAGTGAATACAATATGAAATGGTTGTTGTTGGTTCAACATTATTGTGGACTAGTGTTCAATTTTATGTGATTGTGATCAATTTATGGAATGCTTATAACTTGAGGGTTATCAATTAATTGTCTGCAAGGATACTGATGGTATGATTCTTTGGATTTCTTTTTATGTATTTCTTAGTTATTCAATCATTTTCTTATTTACAATTTCTTGTGCATATGTATAATGATCTCAATTGTGTTGGAATTCAGTTTATACTGCTCTAAAATGTTGTCCATATTTCAGTTGTGAATGAAATATTACATACTTGTGCATGTTGTTACTTCTTCTCAATTTATTTTTGATGTATAAGCGACATTGTTGTGTACAAGGAAAGGATTTTTGTTTTTGTTCTCTCCTCTATACTACAACTTATATTTCTCCAAAGTTTATGCTTGACAAGCCTTTGTGGTTGCTATTGATTTTACTTGCATAAGTAAAATGGGTAGCATTTGAATTTATCACATATTTCCATTCTCTTCAGCCATTCACACTTCAACCAAACTTTTCAAATTCCTTTTTAGATCTGGTCTCTGTAATCCATATAGTCAAAATATTTAGTTTTCATAAGTTGAGGGAGCCCCCTCTAGTTGGAGAAGACCAGTCTCTCAAACTAAAGAGGTTTGTGGTTACCTCTGAGTTTCTCCTTTCAACCTAGAGAGAACTACGGAGAGCTAACATATTCCACACTTAGACAAATTTTGGTTTCAAAGTGAACCCATTAAGGTTAGGAGTGGAAAAACACACTCTCAATCCTTGATCGAGAATCCTTCGTTGTTCGAAAGTGCGCCCTATGTCCTCCAAGAGTGCATAGAACACTCGTAAGCCTCATTCCCCTTCCTCATTCCAAACTACACCCTCAAAAGTTCCTTCCTCCTTGTTGAGCACATGATGCATCATTGAAGCACAAAACCTAACTCCTTCAGCCTTCAACAATTCTCCCTGCGCCCTCCTTAACCCTCTTAAGCGCATGAGCATACCTCGAAGCCCTAAAGTCCAACCCTTTAGCCTTCAACCTTGCACCCTCCCTAGCACCCTTGAGAGCATGAGTGCACCTCGAAGCCTAATCCATTCAACCTTCGTCAGTGCGCATGTACCTTTCTTGTCTCCCTTGAGTGCACAACACACTTGGGAAGCTCAAATGATCTCCCTTCGTCCTTTGGACCTATGCCCTCCCTTGAGTTTTCTCTCTCTTTTTGAGCGCATGAGCGCACCCCGAAGCCCTAAATCTTCAATGTTCAACCCTTTAGCCTTTCGAAGTGTGCCCTTGCGCCCAAAAGTTTCCTTGTCCTTTCTGAAGTGAATTGTTAAGTTATGAATAAATAGTCTGCGTGAACACATGTTAGAATAGAAGATTTTTTAGGTTGATGTTTGCTTCCCATGAGTGATTTCAATTACATGTATTCCAAGAACAACATGACAATGATGCATGAAGAATATTATGCAAAGAGGGAAATTAAAAGAAGCATTCAAGAACAAAGAACACATTGAAATGTTGATGATAGAAGCAACCTAAATACCCCCTAATATCAAAGACCGTTTGGAGGGTGAATACATCAACAACATGAAAGTTTCATGCAAGATCAAAGACATAAGTGGCAAGCTTGTCACCTATCGAAGAAAGTCCATGTCATCAGTCACTATGAGTCCAAGTCATCGATGTTAGTGACTTTTCATGTCCTCATCACATAATGATGTGGAAATTATGATGTAATCATGTAATAACTGTAAATACCAAGAAGTATAAGTCCAAGAGTTACGTATGAACAAAAGAGCCATGTATAAAAGTCCAAAAGACATGTAATTCCAAGAGTCATGTAATTCCAAAAGTCAATTGAAGGTCCAATAGTTATGGAAGTCCAAAGTTCATTAGGAGTTGGAAGGTCAAGAGTCATCAGGAAATGAAAAGTCATGCCCCAAGTTATGAAAGGATCCTTATTTCTCAAGTAAATGACTTTTAACCTTAGCTTCTCCCATGAGGCATTAGATAGATAGAGAAAGTACTTTTGGGGAGCAAGTAGTGGCTCTAATTATCCAATATCGGGGCTAGTGACGTTCATTGTACTTATGTATATTGTAACTTTTTCTTAATACTTGTATCCATTTGGACAACACATTTTCATGCATGGATTGTGGATGTTTTAATAATACTCTTATAATGTTTATGATTCATGTTGGCATTCACATGTACTGAGGTAATTGAGCTATTTTGGATACTTTGGTGCTAAACTTGTTGGAAATGTGTTGTAATGATTTTAACAGTCATTGCATATATGCTAGACAAATATTTCTTGTCTATAAATGTGTGTTTATCCATTAGATTAGTAATATTACTTCTCTTTTAAAGGCTCACTTTCTCTCACCTACAGTGAAAGAAACTTGATACATCTACAACTGAAAATTCACAAGGCACACTTTCTTGCTCATTCAAAATAACATGTGCGCTTCTCTCTCATGCAAATTTCTTAATCCAAAGAAAACCTTTAAGTAAATGACACCCCGGTCATATTTTCAGATGATAATCCTACACCAAACTGTGTGAGGTCTAATTGGGACCTCATATCGTGGATATCCTTTGTATGTTGGTGGTATCCAACACCTTCAACATTCTGGTGCTAGAAGGAGGGCAACTAGTTTTTTTTATGGCTGATAACTCTTCACATCCAAATCATTCTATTTATGGAAAATGCAGTAATATCTTGAGCATTATCCGAACTCCTATTCTTGAGGTGGGAGGGTCTTCTAAGCTTGGTCCAGAGTTGGCTTATGAAGTTACCTACTGTTACACAGTAATTTGTCACCGTTTGTCACCGTACATGTTACCCCTCTCCTGCATCTTGGAGGACTCATTCCGGGACTTGTGAGAAGTGACAAGACTTGAAACCACTTGCATCATTCACCTATGAACATGAGCTGCATATGCCCTGAAGACATCTCCTGCACCTTGCCCTTAAAAACAACCCTTTTTACATTAGTGTTGGCCCACTGTGTTATGCCCGCGCTAATGGGGAAAATCCTATAGAAGGGGCGCACCAATAGCACTCTGTCCCAGAGTCGCAATCACGCCAACCTTTTTGGGAAAAGTTTTTAACCAATCAACCTCCGAAATTTCTATCCAACTCATTCACCAACTGAATCTATGTTAAGTGAATATGGTTTGGCTTCGAATCTCCTTAAATGGGAGGTAGTTTTCCACCATTCCATAGAAGTTTCCAAGTGATGAAGCCAAATCCATTATTGTTGTGATTGATCTTATCCCTTCCTTTTCATCTATAAAAGCTTGTCTCCATGCCTTGAGCAAGCTAGTTTTTGAGTTCTGATTCTAGTGGCAATACT
>APFE031447690.1:0-11043 GCA_000404065.3 Pinus taeda | reverse complement strand
ATAAAATTATTTTAAATTATTACCAGCCTAGATCCATCTTAACTTTGGATCTACCAAGCGCCAAGAGTGATCAAATCTCTTTTCCAATACCATGGCTTATCAAAACCACATGTCCAATATGACATTTTCTTTAATTAATTAATTTGAGATAAATTAATTAAATGGGCATAACTAACTTACACGTAAATCTCAATCCTTGAAAAGTGAATACCATTATGAATATCCTAACATATTCCATGTAGGTGAATACCATTATGAATCTCGTAACATATTCCATGTAGGTTAGGTTTCGGAGTTGTCTATAATGCGACTTTTTGGAGATTCCGGTGACGGAATCCGGCGGAAGAAATGAGGTTAAATCTTGATTTTTAGTAGTTAAAACGGTTTTTTAACTGCATATTTGGATTCAGCGCCCTGAAAAACCCCTGGGAGCCATTGATTGTGCAGAAACTAGCTATCAAACTTGGGATTCCAATGAATTGCTGCCGGATTTTGACCGAAAAAATCCGCCGGAAAGACTTTCAAAAAGTCGGGTTATGGACTACTGCTTAGGTTTCTACCATCCACCTAATAATTACTAATACTTAATTCAAAATTTTTGAAGACCCATTCTAAATAGACATGCCTCTATTTTCCAATACCCTCGCTTATCAATATCACATGTCCAATATGACATGAGTTGATATGACATTTTATTTAATTAGTTAATTTGAGATCAAATAATTAAATGAGCATAAATAACTTAGAGGTAAATCTTAATCCTTTATATGTGAATATTATCCTAGCATATTCAACGAAGATTAAATATTTTCCATTCTCCTAATAATTAAATCAAAATTTTGGAAAACCCATTCTGAAATAGACATGCCCATTGGCATAATTAAATAGTTTTTTTTTCAATTTTTTTAAAGAAATACTTATGGAATATCCTATGAGTACTTCCTCATAATTTTGTTGCTGATTAAAAAGCCCAACCCCAAGAGGATCAAGAGAGTCAAATCATGACCTATCCAAATTTTGAGAGAGAGATATTATATTTGGCACATGACCACTTGAGCTAATCCTTCGGGCTTAAATATTTTAGATTTTTTTAATAAAAATAAATGTTTCTTTTTCTTTAAGTTCTAAATTGTGTTTTAATAATAATAATAATAATAATAGACTAAGGAGACACCAAATTTATCTATAAGATCTATCTATTTTGGGAATAGGGACTCACCAAATGTTATGATGAAAAAGTTTATGGAATTTTACATTTGTTGTTAAAAAATGTTTATGGAGGTGTAAATTATTTACCTCTTTTACATATGAAGCTATGAACACATGTATATAAGGCTGAAATTAATAGGTTTGTAATTTTATTTTAGTTTTTGAATTTTTTCTTAAATTCAATAGAAATTTTGATTAAACCTATGCTTCTTTATAGATCATTAGAATTTTTATCATGAAACTTTCCCTTTAAAGACTAATTTTATTCATTTTAAGATAACCCAAAGTGAGTTTGTCCATCTAAATAGAAACTTCATTCTCTATAAGAAATAAAAAAAACTTATATAATATTAATAATAATATATATATATATATATAATAATATATATATATTTATATATAATATATGATATTTGAATTGATTTATGTCATTATAGAAAATAATGTGTGGCTCATACTCCAAATGATATTTGAAATTTCTCACAGAAAGTCTCTAGAGCTTAATAGGATCTATTTGTGTGTTTTATAAAATATTATATTTGTCCTACCAGAAAGATGATGAGTTGAAAATTGGAAATTGTGTGGCAAGAACATAAACACCTGAATATGTGTTAGTTTTCTAGAACTGTGAAACACCTTATACTTTAATTAGTTATGGACCCCTTTGTACTACCATGTAACTTACCAAATAGACTGGTGAATTAAACTTTAAAGAACGATATGCATATTCTAGGAATTCAGACACATTAGTAACATGTGTGAATTTGTCAATCAAAAAAATGGTATGAATTCTATTTCATTTATAAAAATTGACTTTTTCTTAGGAGGAGAAGAAATGGTTCTAGGAGAAGAAGGAGTACATGTGATCAACACAAGGATGATGGAGGTTTCCATCATCGTCCTTTATTATTTTTACTATTTATATGTGGTAGCTTTAAGTTTTTAAAATTTTAAAAACTAAGGAAATATATATCTATTATTCTTGTTTAAATGGAACACATAAATTATATTATGTTGGATTCTACAAATGAATAGAACACAGACATGTCATCTCTTTTACCATCCCCTACTAAAGAAGGACCTAACTCTAACTCCTAGCCACCAAGTAGAGATAAAATCAGTAAAATGACAATGGTTATTAAATTATCAAGAAACCTAATTGTCAATTTTTGAAGCACCCAAAACTTAGCAAAGAACCATAAAATACATTTTTGAATATATGGTTAGGATGCTCAAATATTATAAGATGAGGTTCAATAAAATAAGGTGATAAATTTACACATTTTAAAACATGAACTAAAGAGCCTTTTGTTGACTCTAACATTAGTTTCCACCCACTTGTAGAAAATGAGAAATTAGTGACTAGGTGACTAAAAAAGTTAGTCACTACAACTTTTGCAAGTGAAATACTACAAAAAATGAGCAGTCTTAATGACCCAACTAAAATGACTATCATAAATGACTAATTTTCTCCTGAGTTAAAATATATGACTAGCTAATAAATGATACAAGTAAAAATGACTAACGTGAATGACTACTTTAGTGTAGGAACAAAAATACATTTATCTAATAGGTACTAAAATCATACGAATTAGTAATTTATGTTAGTCATCTTAATTGTTTCACTTCAACAATCTAAACTTACAAGTGATAGGGGATTCAAAGGTTGTTATAGATTGTGTGAATGCTTCTTTATTGGATCAATGGATGATTAGAGTTATGGACATAAATAGAACCTTTAGGCTCATATCCTTTGATGACATTCATAGGGAATTAAATTGAAAGGCCGACAAATTATCCAAAATGAGAGTGGATTTATAGTTGGCATAAATACATTATGAAGAATACCTGCAAGGAGAAGTGTTTTGTAATGTACCTCATTTATATACTAAAAAAAAAATTCCCCACTAGCATAAATATAGTTTAACAAAAATTCCTCTTCATATTACCATCTTCACATATCTCTTAATCATGTATTTGTAATACTAATCATATTCCTCTTTATTATGTTGATTCTTAACAAATTTAGAATGAAATCTCCTAGTTTCATTTCCACAATTAGTTCCAATACTTTAATATTATTCATTGTATATCTATATCTATATTCTAATTAGAGACATAAGTAAGAGACACTATATTTAAGCTTACTTTGCCCATTTTTGTTTACCTAACTCTTACCTCTATATACTACACCATAGTATTATATCAGAATAATATTATGCAAATTAAAAATATAAAAAAAAAAAAAAAAATATTCCACTTTAACCAAATAAAGGTAAAGAGTAACCACATGAACGACATACAATAAATTATAACAACTTGGAGGAAAAACTTGAATTTTTTTTTTAAAAACTTGGCAGAAAAACACGTAAAAATAGAAAATAGAAAATCTTGGATACCAATCTTGACTCAATAGTGCGATTGGCTAGAAATAGACTCATCTATGGAGAATGTCATTCTAATAGATAAAAGTTATCAAACTCATGGACCATGATTTTTGCACTATCACATACTAATGTTAGCAACAGGTATGTCCTCAAATCTCGATTTCAGTTTTATTGTTTAGATCATTCATAACCCCACACAGAATAATGCAGATGATGAATCTCACCAAACAACCATTAAATAACCTAGTATCGTGTTTAAAATTTTTCCTAGGGTTTTGTTTTTCTTTCTTGTATCATATTTAAAGTAACATCCCAATCTTATTGTTTGTCCTTTCCAACTCTAGGGATAAAATGGACCGCAATATCTTTGGTGGTCCACATAAACAATATGGGTGTTATCTATATTCCCTACACCCAACATCGGGTGCTATCATTAAGCTTTAGGTGTGGGATTTCTCAAACTAAGTCAATTCTAATTGTTGTTTAATACTAATTTTGTGATGGTGGTGGGGATAGTTCTCATGCCATCAAGAGTATTGAAAGCTCTAATCACGGCCTTTCCATGACCCTCTAATAAGGAAAATCTTGAATTATTTACATGTTGTGGATGTTGTGAGCCTCCATTACCTTCTAACATGGCATCACTTTAAAATTGGTAGTGGCATCAATTTAGTACTTTGTAAAAAAAATAGTACTCTGTAAAATTTTCTTGGCATTCTTTGAATTTTATTATTTAAATTAGTAGGGGGGATTGTTAGATGTCCATTCCACTCCTCACTTTGTTTTTAGTCTAATTAATCTAAACCTTTGGTACATCACTTCTTGTTCCTTTCTGTATATTGTTTGCAGTTTTTCCTAGAATTGTCGTGAAATCACATGCACCTTGACCATGAAATTTGACACACATAAACATACTCTCTGATTGATCTTTTATTTTTCCTTTTCAGACTCAAGGTATAACCATTCTTTGATTTCAAGTACTTTAGAGCTTTGCTTGTCTCTTGTTTCCCTCATTTGATATAGCAACATGAAAATATGAGGTTATCCTCTTGGTAGTCACATGGTGAGGCAAACATGAAAAAAAAATATTTGTGATTGAATATCTCCCTAACGAAGAGAAATAGACATCTATGATTGTGTTGGAAGAAAGTTGGGAGGGATCTCCTTGAGTGTCGATAGATACTGTGGTAGCATCCTTTGATCTCATAGTATAAGGAGTACTTGAAAATGAGGTGCATATTTCTCTTGGGTTCATATAGGTGGCACATTTAGTAGCTCCTATATGATTACTGAATATGATGATTGATCTCCACCTAGCCAACATAGAACTAGCTTATAGATATCCTAAGTGAATGCATCTAGTCTCTATGTATATGGGGATGCATGATGATGCCATCCTACAACTCGAAGAAGTGCTCAAGGTGTAAATACATCTTCGTGTCTAGGATGTTTATAGGTGATGTCCAAGTGACTAGGGTGAGAGAAGAGGACTAGTGTTTTGTGGTATCTGGTACACCTAGTACTATTTGGAATGTTCGATGTGGTGAATATAGGGAGACTTATCTTATATACTTGTGTGATGCAAGTTAAGGTGCCAAGGAGGACTTGTGGGTGTGTATATGCTAACTTTTTGTGGATATTTGGTAGAAAAACAAAATTTGGTTGGGAGTGATTCCGAGCTAGGAGTTCGTGGCTAGGGTTTTCTTATGGGTTTGCTACCTAGTGTTTAGAGAGAATGATTTTAGAAAATTATATATTAGAGAGCAATGGAACATATAAAATATTGTAGAAATATAAACACAAAAAATGCATAAAACAAGAGTGACACAGATATATGTGGTTCACCCAATTTTGTGTACGACCACAAAGAAACAGTTAGTCCTTCCTTTTATATTATCCAACAAAATGAAGAGATACAACCTGGAACAGATCCATTGTAATTCCCTCTTCGCTCTCACACAATATCCTCTCTCTTTCGCGTTTAGAATACGCATGTACACATTACTTTTACTTCATCTTATACACATATATGTAGTGTTCCCGTTGTCCAAAATGTTGTGTAATTACATATTTGAATTTCAACTTATGTTCTCATCGTGAACTAGTAGTTTCTAGTGTTGTTGTTTGTGCATGTCTACTTGACATAACATTGAGAAGATTTCCTCAAGTGATTTAACAAATATATAGAAGCTAAAGGGGCAGATTAGGGTTGTTATAAATCTATTGTAGCAAGTATTCTTAGATCTGTTATATGCCTGGAAATTGTGCCCTGAGGGATGGAAACTTGTTCTATTGAACTAAATGTTTTTGATGTTTATTTTATGGGATGCCTTATGCGTTTGGCTGAAAACAAGTGAAGGATATGCTGTTGGAATTTATATTTCAAATTCAGCTCGAAGGTTGAAATGTCACAGGAAATATATTTAGAAAACCTTAAGGTTGAGGCGAAAGGCTTGTCACCATGATGAGATCAAGATTCTCCTTGCTAGGACTCATAAAACTTACTAGGATCGATTCATTTGAAGGGTGAACTTATATGACAAGAATATAGTATCCTCTTCAAGCTTGTGTAGAAATAAAGAGATACTCATTAGAAATAATGGGGAAAATGAAAGTGAAACATATCTTGTATAGGTAGCATGTCACTCTTGAGAATGACACTCATTTGTATCTCATGTCTGGTTTGGGATATCCTCACACAGTCACTTGGCTTTCCTGGCACGGGCGATCCATTTTCCTCTCATCTGACTATTCCACTTCGTCACTAGAATATGACTCAAATGTTGCCACACTCTAGAGTCATGTCATATGTTTAAGATAAATCCTATCTGCAATCTATTACCTATAGATTATCTGAATCTTTGCTACAGTCTTGGATATTATTCATTTTACTCCACTTTATTCCTCATTTTGTGTCAATGATGGGGGACTCATTATGGCCCTCCTTCGACGGGTCACTTCTTGTTGATTTCAGCTCATTATCCAATAAGATGAAATAGAGACTCCATTTGAGTACCTTAAAGCTTGCATGCCTTAATGGAAAGTTCCTCGCATCTGATGACATGATTTCATCACTGGCCTTTAATCGAGTGATTCCATGAGTGTTCAACTTCAGCTTATTTTTTCACATTCACGGATTATATTTTTGTACCTTAAGAACCATTGTCATTATTAGTGGTTTCTCTCATGCCTGTTAACGTTCCACATAATTGGTCAGTAATTAGGTGGTTCTATAGCATGTTCGACTTCGAGACATCCATTCACATGTTAGAATTCCTACTTTGATTGGGTTGGGATGGAGCGCAAGACCCTGAGTCTTGTCTGATATGACTCAAGCTATGTGGAGTTATGTATTATTCATGATTGTACACATGTTTCTTCTATACAAATAGATGTGACCATTATGTTTTGCAGATTTCTTTGGTGTGGTTTTTGAGGTTCAGTATTCAGATATTGCACAGTTTTCATTTTTTCATTATCTATGTTTCGAGTCTAGAACAAGACTCATCAAACTTATTAAATAATTAAAATAAAATACAATAAATAATTAAAATTGAATTGAACTAATCGGCTGTCCTAAAACTTTCCTTAAAAAACATATTTATAACATACACTTCACTTCATTGTAAATCAGTCCTGAGGATGAGTCTTGTTCTAGACTCGAAACGTAGAAGATGTGGACTTTACATTTATGGTGATCCTTCTATCCTAGATGGTTGTGTCCATACCTTGGATCTAAGATCTACAGATGATCCCTTTCATTTGGATGGTTGTGCCCATACCATGGATCCTTTCACATAATCCTTATTATCTGGATGGTTGTGTCCATACCATGGATTCATGTTTGATATCATATATTTATATGTATATGTGTCGTTGATTTTCACGTCTCCTCATAGTGTTTATTCTCATCCTTGAAAAATCTCGTAAAGCATCTCAGCCATCACTCCTTGTTCTGCCTTCATGCTTTACGGGGCATCTGTTACATAGTATTTTGTGATACTTCCCACACTTCCCTGTGAAATAACCCGAAGCACTCAAAACATGACTATCATGCAGTGTACTCATTCATATATGCAGCTTAGATCCTCCCTAAGACATTTATTGGAAAATGCCTTGAGCTTCCCCTGAAGGAAATAATTCTAAAACCCTAATTTGAGAACCATCTCTCTTATAGGACTAAAAACTGTGATGGTCACCTCTTGCATTATATCCAACCCATGACAGCATCACTCTATTTACTTGTATACCTGTGATGACCCCAAAAAAGAAATTTTCCCAAAGAGGACCAGGAGCTTCATGATCTAGAAGCTTCTAGAGCGGTGAGCTAGAGGTTGTTTGCAATAGATGAGGTCGAGTTCTCCCAACTTGGCCTCTTGGTCTTATCCCTATCAGCTACCTCATTAAGATGAGGGCCTACTCCTATCTTTGGAGAGATCTTAACTCCCTTTCACTTCCTATATATTCATCCCCTCCCATTCCAAAATAGTTTTTCTTTGTCTATTTTCACCCTTATGCTAATATTGTGCCTACATGCTACTCATTTGGCTTGGAGAAGGAGCGCTTGGAGAGATTATCTTGGACTTGAACATTCATTCAAGTAAATCCTATTAACATCAAGGCTTGGTTGTATGCTTCCTTTTTTATTCTATTAATATACAATCGCTAGTTCATTTTCCCTAAATGTGTATGCTCGTTTATCATTTAGCTCAACTCTCCTTGATTTATTAAGTAGGTTAATTTTGAATATGCTATTTGTATTTTCATTCCTTGTTGTGCCTTTATCTCTTATGGAAGTGCATAAATGCTGTGAGCAGTAGGAACAAGCCCATGATGCAAGTGATTCAAAGTCTTCAACAAAGGAGAATGTGATAGCATCAGAATGAGGTAGGCCATCTTCTTGATCTCTCATTTCAATTGTAACTCAGGAAAGTGTTTAGTAGATTGTCGCTTAGGTCTCTAGTACCACTCATTGGGCTAGAGCGATCATCTCTGTCCACAAAGAGGATTTACCTAGACAACACCCCACCAAAGCTAGAACTCTGTAAGAATGGGATTTTTTAACTATTAGAAAGAAAGTTGATCGAAAAAAGCAGAAGCCCTTGGGCTTGCCCAACATTATATTTCAACAAGCATTCAGAGAAAAAGAGAGGTAAACCTCGAATGGTGATTAGCTATATACAATTACATAATTCTTTGTTTACTATCAGGTATCCTCTTCCATCTAAAGAAGATTTATTTCAGAAAATTAGTAATAATAATGTGTTTAGCAAATTTGACCTTAAGAGTAGATTCTGGCAGTTAGGGATCAAACCATATGACAGATACAAGACTGGTTTTTTGGTTCCACACGGGTAGTTCCAATGGTGAGTAATGCCCTTTGGATTGAACAATGCACCCTCTGAATTCCAGAAAAGAATGGAAAATATTTTTGAAGATTTGAAATTTATTATCATTTATATTGATCACTTACTAATAAATTATTTTGACTTAAAAGAACATAGAAAGCACTTGGAGATAGTTCACCACAGAATTTTTAAGCATGGGTTAGTTCTTAGCAAGCCTAAGCTTGAGTTTGCAAAAACTATAATTGAATATCGAGGACTAGTCCTATTGCAAGGTAAATTTGAATTGCAAGAACATGTGTTGAAATCTTTAACATAATTTCCAAATGCCATTTATGGCTGCAGACAATTGCAAAGGTTCTTGGGAAGCCTCAATTACATTAGGAAGTTTTATGAAAATCAAGCCAAACATGTCAAGGTCCTAGAGAAGAGGCTCAGAGGAATAGAATGGACCCCATATATGACAATTGTAGTTCAAATTATTAAACAGAAGGTCCAAAATCTTCCATGTCTGGTTCTTGGAAGACATGAATTTCCCTATATTTCAGAAATAGATGCATCCAATGAAGTATCATTTGGAGTTTTTATGCAAAAGCATGAAAAAGGGGAGGACGTTTTCTCATATGCATCAGGATATTTTAATGACAGTGAACTCAAGTATCCATCTTCTCATAAAGAAATCCTTTCTGTAAAAAATGTAATCAAGAGATCCAAGTTGTTCCTGAAGCTGGTAAGATTCATTATAAGAAGATACCTCAGACATATAGTTGGGATATTTAGAAACAAAATATTGTTAGATCAAGGAAATAATAGGGTACTAAGATGGAGCTTATGGTTCAATGGATTCGACTTGCATATTGAATATAAAAAGGGAAAATATAATTTTTAGCAAATTTTCTTACAAGTGAAGAAGCTCTTGAAGAAATCAAGATGTTCAGTTGTTCATCAGCTTCAACTCCATCAGCACCTCCCTCTCCTCCAGAGGGTTTTCAGTGGGTTCTAATATGTAAATATTGTCATATGTCATTTTATTTCAATCTCTCATAGATAGGGTCAAGGAGAGTCATTCATGTAAATAAACCCTTGAAAAATGGGTTAATAGTAGGCATACTAAAGTAAGTAATATTATGTATTTTGTAGAGTCTCTCATAATGTTTCAAGGGGCCATTATATTTTGCACCTTTTGCCGGACATATATATTCTTTTGTATGAGACATGGATAAACTATGAAGACCATTGTAATATATTTATGTACACCAAATATGCCAAGATATTTTGTCATATGTTTGAATATATTTCTATATGTAACCCCTAAAATCGTCGGTTTCCCTCATTCAATATACATCTACATGAATGGTACCCAAGAGAAGAAATATTTTGTACCATCAAAAGACATGAATATATTGATTATCTTTGAGAAGATATCAGAAAACAAATATAGTCCGAGGCATGGTATATCTTCCAGATAGAACATTTGTTCAGTGCACTTAAAGCACATACTATTTAGCCACGAGAGAAACCCATCTACAAGGAAATATCTTATTTCTTTGGATCAATTTATAATCCTATAGATGAGAGTATACCTAGTATGTATGGATCTCTTTTATTTATGGATCTCTT
Source organism: Pinus taeda (assembly GCA_000404065.3). NCBI lineage: Eukaryota > Viridiplantae > Streptophyta > Pinopsida > Pinales > Pinaceae > Pinus > Pinus taeda. The sequence continues at coordinate 482 of APFE031447690.1, read as the reverse complement.
TTATGGTTTCCATTAGTGGTGTCGTGCTTTTATGGATCTTTTTATCCATTTGCCTAGGTTTTTCCTAGAAAAACTCGTCTTTATCTCATGGGAGGCTATTCCTCATAAAAGCTTGTGTTTATCTCCTGCAAGGGTTTTATCTTTTTTCTTAACTTATCATATTTCTCTAGCTAAATAACATAACGGATATTAATCTCTAAATTCATTAAGCTCATCTAGATTTGGATCTAGAAGTGTTCTCATGAAAGGATTATTCATTCACATTCACCAATGAGATTTGGCAAGAATCTCATCTCGTGGTGTCTAGCTTTTCCAAGTGATTAATTATTTTATTAATTTCATAAGGTATTCACTTTTCTTGTTACATATCAGATCTAGCTTTTCTGAGCTTAAGTTTAGCAAAATTTTACATACAAGATAGAGATGTTACATTTTTTTTGTAAGCTAGGTTGGTACCTTCCTATTCTATTTATAAAAACAAA
>APFE031447689.1:89716-117888 GCA_000404065.3 Pinus taeda | reverse complement strand
TCGAAGAAGCAAAAGAGAGCGTTGGGTACTCTACTGTGTCGACATGAGGATTGAATATGAGTAAGAAGTTCAACCTGATGAGCTGGTGTCGGATTCGGATTTTCCAAGGTATGACTATATATCTTGTGTCTACAATATGTTGGGGGTGTCGGCACTTAAGCAACATTTGGTAAACAAGTATCATAAACAGTTTTGGCACAAACGTGCATGGTTTTTTTGAAGTGTTCCCTAGTGTTGATGCTCTCATTGAACCTTTTTGAAGTGTTCCCTAGTGTTGATGATTACAAGAACCAAGTAATGGTGTGGTTGGTCTTCATAAGTAAAAGTTCGGTGTCTTCTATGAGTCTGTTAAGGTCTTCAATTGACCGAGCAAAGAACACGACTTCCGTGTGACGAATATCCAAGACCTGTTGAAAATTCATCAAAGTATTCTAAATAGATATTTTTCAATTTCAATTCCTTAATCTCTGTACGACAATTCCCTTGCCAAGTATGACAACGATGGCAACATTCTTTGCAATTATTGTCTGTTGTTGGAAGAATGTAGGGAAATGACTGATATCAACATTCTCTTCTTCTAGACGCTACTCTACATTTATTGACTATGGTAAAGACTCTGAACATAATTGTTGATTAAAGAGTCCACAATAATAGAAATTTGTATGATAGGATTGAGGGATTTGTATTGAAGTGAAGTAGATTTGAAATTGTAAACATAATACTTAAGTTGATTTGCTTTCTGTGTTGCATTTTACATGTGTAGTCCACCTTCTACATTCACGTGCTTTAACTTTTTGTTAGTCTCTACTAGACTGTGTAAGATAACTTGAAACAAGAATGGCTGCTTATTTGTGAAGCTTCTTTTTAATTGAGCTAATTTTTAACCCTCTCGAGTTCCTACCATCTTCTTTTCCCGGGTTTACTAATTTTTGGTAATCATATTAGTCTATGTGCTCTATGTCTTGGAGTCAAAGTGTTGTTTTTCATACTATGTGGTTGCCCAAGACAGCACAACGGAGTCATGATGATCTTGTGAGCTTCAGCCAATGACCCACTACAGGATTGAAGCTTCAGCCAATGACCCACTGCAAGATTGAAGCTTTCAGCCAATGACCCAATGTAATATAATCTATTGCTTATATGCTTCCCCCAATTATTCCTATGTTCTATCCAGATCAATATTGAGAGGAATGAAATGAACAAAGGCTGTAAATTTCCCCATAAGGCATGATAATCTTACAAATGTCATCTTTTCTTGCACGTAGAACTGGGCTACCATATTTTTTCTAGAATCTAAACATGTCTTTCATAGACTGATTACTTGTCCTATCTAGCCAATTGTTTGTGGTTGATAACTACTAAAATTCAGATAGTGCCCAACCAAGTTTGCCCTTTAAACTTTAATTTCCTATTAGTTACTGCCATACTTATTAGAATGGCTTGGACCCGCCAGAAGGTGAGTGTAATATAATCTATTGCCCACAATCCTTTTGTAAAATGCGACATCATTTCGATTAGGTTCATGCTCCCAGGTCTGCAGAATTTCCAAACACAACATCTATACCATACTCGGTTATCTAGTATATGTTTAGGTAAGCTTGGGCATTGCCCAGAGAGTTCACAAAGATTCGTGGAAACACTATAAAATAAATCAAAGGATATGGAGTAATCCTTGTAGTATATTAAACACATATAACCACAGCTTAGCCATTTTATGTAAATTCTGCTTTCCATCTATAGAACCCTATGCTTATGCACAATGGAGTTATGGGTATGTATCTTCTCCTCATTACTTCCACTCTTTCCCTTTATAGATTGCCATATCGCTGACTGGCATATCCTTTCTTCTGTGCAACGAGAAGTTCGAGCTTGTCACACTCAACTGCCAAAACCTCACTTGCAATCTAACACCAAGATTTTATTTGAGATTTGCCTCTGATGTCAGATACATCACTTAATTTCCGATTTACTTTTTTCGTCACATACATCATTTCATATTGCATCTGCCTCCGATGTCAGATAGATCACTTAATTTCTGATTTCTCACTTAACTGCACCGATTGCATATCAAATTCCCCACCTTCCATCTTGCAACATTGAAATGGTAAGTTTTTTGTTTTATGGTGATCATTAAACACCGGTTTGCTCCAATAAATGCTATTCATATTGGATTATATCCTCTCCAATTTGATCTTGAAGTATTTCAACTCCATTTCAAATCAGTCCATATATGTATTTATTTCTGCACCTGTCAGAAATTTATCCCACATTCAAGTGTTGCGATCTTGCACGACTTTCCCTATTTGGTTGTACAACACTTTTTTGTTGCATCTCTTTTAGCACATAGGTTCCAAAAATGCACGTTCCATGAGGTTGAACAAGCCTATACAAACATCCATTACCCACTGTCTTTCAATCTTTTCAAATGATTACCTCTTGCTTCCAGTAAAATATTCTCAAAAACTCAGTGCCATTCACACTTAAAACCAGCATGCAAACACGTTGAACTCTTTTATAAATTGGCAAAAGCAATGCCTAATTTCTCGCCTACAAAACAAAACTACCTTCTGCACCTACATATTGACATACATCTCTCTGCTTCACATAACATGGAATCCATTAGCATAAGCCAACTTACTCAACTGGCAGCATTGTTTCTCTTAGCACTTGTTCTCATGACTCTTCTGATTATGGACATCGTACAAGTAGAAGCACAAAGAAAAAAGAAACCAAGAAACAACCACTAACAATAACATCTCGAACGAGGAGCATAGGAATCTATGGCAAGTACTCGGCTATTAGACTATCCAGAGGATCATACAAATCTACAAAAAGTACTTGGCTATTAGACTATCCATCTATTGCTTCTGCCTCTACAGCATCCTTGCTAGGGAATATAAATAAGTGGCTTTTGGGTTCAATTCTTTTCCTTCTTCTGGGTATGGTTTTGCACAATGATTATGGAGTATATTTGAGTTACAACTCACATTTTTGAGGAGAGATTGTCAAAATTCTGAATCTTAGGCCTATTTTTGCATTATTGTACGCGTTGTCTCTGTTTCAGTCACTATTCAATAACCAGGCAGGCACCGACCTTTCCACCTATTGATTAGGTGGGCTTTGTTCACTGGAGCCGAGAGAAGCAGCGGCAGGTCCAAAGCCAACAGTTTACCTTGCAGTTGAACATACAAATCCAGATACTGTTGAAGCACTCATCGAATATCTAGTGGAAAAGTCAGGACTAGAACCTGTTGTTTACCCATCAGCAGGGGCAAGAACAGCGGAAGCAAGGGCCAAGGTAGAAGTTGAAGGGCCACTACCCCGTACAACAAGTACTGATGCTGTGGGTTTAGGGACCCAATCCTACAGGGGATGAAACTTAGCGGGCTGACAGTCAGGGGGGTTAGACTGTTAAATAGCCAACAGGAAATGTAGCTTTGCCGGTTAAACAATAGGACATGGAGCTTAGACAACAGGGCATGGAGCTTAGATGGTCAAACAACTTAGAGGGTTAAACAGCCAAGAGTTTGAACATTTAAGCCAACAGCTAAGGTAGCAAAAGTAGCAATGGCCCTGACATCTGTTTGGGAAGCTAAGACATTTGTGCTAGTTTACTTGCGACGCTGATTTGGTTAAGGTTAACATAAGTCAGGTCATTTGTACGTGTTAGCTGCTAATTATTCATTGTGTACACATTTCATTCTATTCAACATTTTGCATGCAACGTCCGCTACGTGTAACTTACTTTTGTTTACTTTTGTAGCTATATAATAAAGTTAGAAATGGTTTCGTGGTTACCTCGCATCGACTTCAACTATCCTCGAAACTTTACATCATATCGATGTTGCAAATTCTCAGTAAGATGCCTGCATCTTCGATGTCATATCTTTTTTCTTTTCTGGCTGGAAAATGTAAGTAGTGGCAAATGCTGTGATCAGTATCTAGGTTTCTTAAGGTTGAATGCAAGTCATTTTTTGGTTGCTTAATTTCAGGAACTCAGTATGTCATATTCAGCTCCTGATTATTATTACAAAGGTCCTTATATGACATTTAGGTCCTTGCAGGAATGAGTGCCCGTTTCTCCACTGTGTGCAGGATGGTAGCAATGACTTGATTGCTGCATTGTTCAGATAGATATCATGGTGTGAGGATTCCAGGTCTCTAGGTTTGTTCTCGAGGGAGGTATTAGATCCTAGGCGCAATAGATGGCAAACTCTTAAAATAATAAAAAAAGAGTTTCCTTGCTCTAAATCATACCATTGGTGTATTTCTGTCCTCTTTTACACTGAAATTTGTCAATAGTTGCCTCAACATAAGACCTGTTAGCTTTTATGCTCTAGCTTCTGTATCATAACATTGGTGAGAAATATAGATCAGTATCTAGGTTTCTTACGGTTGAATGCAAGTCATTTTTTGGTTGCTTAAATTCAGGAACTCAGTGTGTCATATTCAGCTCCTGATTATTGTTATAGAGGTCCTTATATGACATTTAGGTCCTTGCAGGAATGAGTGCCCGTTTTTCCACTGTGTGCAGGATGGTAGCAATGACTTGATTGCTGCATTGTTGAGATAGATATCATGGTGTGAGGATTCCAGGTGTCTAGGTTTGTTCTTGAGGGAGGTATTAGATCCTAGGCGCAATAAATGGCAAACTCTTAAAATAATAAAAATAGAGTTTCCTTGCTCTGAATCATACCATTGGTGTATTTCTGTCCTTTTTTACACTGAAATTTGTGAATAGTTGCCTCAACATAAGACCTGTTAGCTTTTATGCTGTAGCTTCTGTATCATAACATTGATGAGAAATATATGGCATCTACTTGTTGGTTTTCTTTTGATAAGGAACTTTGCTTGGGGGTGCCTCTGCATGGTAGCTTTATGTCCAATGACATTGCTAAATGGCTTAGTATAAAGGTTTTCAAATATTAGACTTTGGTTTCCCGTGAACACAAAATTATCTACTTGTACCACTTATCTACTGCATTACAACACTCTCTTATATGTCTAAGATCATGAGAATTTATTGGGATTGACAGATCAATCTTTTGTTCTAGAAGTTCCAAGGTTCGTTTGTTAGCCGGGGCTTTCATTTGCATTGTGTCTTTGTCCAGTCACTCTGCCTTTACAAGGGGTGGGCTTGAATGACCTGTGTCGTCTAGGCTTCAACTTTGTCCCAAATTCTAATGTCTATTTGGGATACCATAATGGCAACAGGAGGATGACAATTTTGCAATGGAGTGGTGGCAAATGCTATGATCAGTATCTAGATTTCTTGAGGTTGAATGCAAGTCAATTTCTGTCCTTTTTTACAATGAAATTTGTGAATAGTTGCCTCAACAAGTTCACCATACAGAGTAAGTAATTGGCTTCATCTATTTTAATTGTTAATGATGCAAATTTGTTTTCTTGATCTACATTTAGCAAATGTACACAAAATCCAAATTGTGTATATGCAGAAGTTACACAAAGGTTGACTAGTACGAAGGAGACAAGAAGCAAAGCCACAGCACAACAGAGACATGATGATACACTCCTGCCTCAGCAAGCACCCTAACAATGCCCTTCAATTCTCAGATTACACCCTGCTGCTTAGCCAGAGGTGCCCCAATAGGCCTTGCTGCCCAGATCAGACTTCATTGACCCTCAGCATAATGAACAGAGTCAAAATCTTAATCCACTTACTAAATGGCTTAAACAACCGGATCAACAACTAGAACAACTGGAACTGATAGATCTGTGGCTAGATCTACTGCATCTCGATCGCGTAAGCCGCTGCTTCAAGTGCTGCTAGTGGTACTTATGCTGAACCAACAGAAGAACTTGCTGAATTGACAGAAGCTGCATAGGATGATGCTGGTTACTGGTCGTACTTATGCTGAACCAACAGAAGAACTCGCTGAATTGACAGACGCTGCGTAGAATGCTGCTTTTCCCAGCTCAAGACAGGGACTTGCTGCCATGCAGCACACCTTGTTACTATTGAAATGTGTTTCATTGCATCATTATGAGAATAAGAAGATGATCCTTCCCATTACAAAATGATTCATTGCATTACAAAATTTGCCATGCTTTGCGTGGAGTGCAGAGCTTGCATTTGCTGGAGATGGAGTGCGTATTTTTTAGAAATTGGTTTATTTAATTTTTGTGAAGCATCTTTTAAGAAACTTGGTGTTGGTAAAACAATTTCGTGATTAAGCAATACATTTGGATCAAGCAGGTAATATTTTTATGTGTAATTTGATTTGATTTATGGAGTTTAGTATTTTGTCATTTCGCAATATCAAATTTTCGATTATATATTAAATTTAAATATATTGTAGAGAAAGCACCTTTCTACTTATTGATAAAATTTGTTTTCAATATATTAAGTGTCCATTATATATGAAATTTAAATAGAAATATATTAAGTGTTGTGTAATAATTTTAAACTAACATAGCTGTGATAAAAGTTTAATCCTTTGGTCATTTCAAAACTTTAAACCGTTGTTTTTTTCACCAAATTCGGATATATTAAAATGAACAAATTTCTATACTGACAAAATTTCATCATAAAGGTCATGCCATAAATAACTTTAAACCTTTGTTTTTCTCACCAAATTTGGATATATTATAATGAAAGAATTTCTATAGGGGCTCACAAAATTTCATCGTAAAGGTCATGCCCATTCATGAACAAAGTATACCGAAAGATGAAATTTGTATTTCATAAAAGAATGACAATGATTTAGTGCTTAGTCATTTCAGGCTTCGAATCAAGTGCAATGTTGCATTTCTGATAAGGTTTAACATTCAACTATTTTGCAACATCAAATTTTTAAATATGTAGTTGACAGCTTAATATGGTGTACAAAACATATTTTTCTAGTTTATCATAATTTTTTATAAAATATTATTAAGTGTTTTTGATTATTTTCAAATCTAGATTTAATAAAATATTTGTAAGTATTTTCGATTATTTTCAAATCTAAATTTAATAAAATTGTTAAGAGTTATAAGGTTCAATATTTAATTATTTTGCAATATCAAATCTTTAAATATGTAATCCAGGCCTTAATATTGTATATAGGACATATTTGTTACCATATTACAATATTTAACATGATTAAGTGTTGTTGATTATTTTCAAATCTAAATCAATAAAATTGTTAGGAGTGACAAGGTTCAATATTCAAATATTTTGCAACATCAAATTTTTGAATATGTAATAGACATCTTAATATGGTGTATAGGACATATTTCTCTACCTTATCATAATATTTTTATAAAATATTATTAAGTGTTGTTGATTATATTTAAATCAAAATCAATAAAATTTCACTTGTTTTAATTTTTCAATGGATATGATTCTCATCTTTTACCATTTGCTAATATCAATTATTTGAGTTTGGATATGAGATATCTAAATCAATAAAATTTCACTTGTTTTAATTTTTCAACGGATATGATTCTCATCTTTTACCATTTGCTAATATCAATTATTTGAGTTTGGATATGAGATCAAGTATTTGAGTTTGGATATGAGATGTGGATCCTTCTTCGTTGATAGTAGGAATGTCTATTTGATTTATTTAATTTATTTGGAATTTATGTTTGAGAAGTAAAACATTTGGGGACTAGGATATTGTTGGAAACCTAAAGTAAGTAGTTTTCTATGATATTTTCTAAGCATGAACACTACTAAATATTTAGTTGAACATTTTGTGACTCCATTGATTTAATTTTGAGGCCTTGGAATAAACCCCAAGCATGGGACCCAATATTTTTTTTTTCAAGCCTCACCAATCTTATCTTATAATCCTTGCAACTTAGCATTTTAACATGATCAATGCTCTTAGATGATTTCAATTTCTTTGATTAGTTTTCCTAATTGAGTGTATTTCTTGAGGTTAGCATGAATGCAATATATACATTATTAAATGGTTATTTGATGGCATTTTCTATTCCATTGATATGTTTGTCTGAATACTCTAACTTGCTACCTGCATGTGTCAGAAATGGATAATTCTTCTGGTGATCTGCATAGATGCTTCATTTCAATTCTATATGATTGGGATTTTCCTACTTCACTTAGATATTTTATTGATAATTAAGACGATCCTTTCTTGTCTTCTTATATTCTTATGCTTCTCTTTAGGTGACGATGTTTGAGTAGTTTGTTAGTGTTTGACTTTCAAGGATGTAGTCACTCTTTAATTCGGTATAGAAATTTTGTATGGACTCTTGCATTGATTCATTACTCATTGACATGTCTCCTTCTTAATTGTACTTTATTTATGATCAACCTCTATGAAGTTTTAATTTCATTAATATTTCTTGTTTCTCCAACTTTTGGAATGTATCTCTTGAAAACGTTGGTTGGCATCAAAATATTTGACACTCCAATGCTCACATTTGATTGAACTTTGCTTTGTTCATGAAATTGGCCTTAGTTTAATTTGCGGTGAATGATTGGTGTGCTCCTTTCCCTTATCATTGGTTATTTGCATTTGAAATTGAATTAATGTAGAATATATTCGAAGACTTCAAATTTCTCAACTTATATTCCTTTAGATAAATGTGTGTTTTCTATCTATTTACTTTCAAAGTACTCAAGGTAACAATCATTTCCCACTTCATGTATCATGAGCATTTTCACCAAACTTGTGAAATTCTATGAACACACTTGTTTTTATTATTGATTTTGTGTTTGGGCATGAATGGTTAGTGACATGATGTCTATGAGAGCTTTTTTGTGTTCGATGACAACCCTAGTTATCATGATATGTAATTTCTTTGAATTGTTGTGCATGGAGAGATGCATTGCTTTTGAAGAGCCTCTTTATTGCAAGGACCTTACTAAACTATCCTTTTTATGCATAAAGATTATGATATTTTACTTTTATAATTGTGAATAGTCTATTAATGGTTTCTCCCATTCATCAGATGCATGAAGTAGTTAAAGTATTTAATATTATGATTCAAACACATAATAGTATATTAATTTCTTTGATTGGTTTATCATATTGAAATTATCGGATGGATTGCATTTAAATACTCATCATCTAAAGGCTTTCATATATGCCTAAAATTGAGGATTGGACTAATAACCATAAAGGTTTCTTTACGCACCTTATGGACATGAGATATAGGATCTCATAATTGTTGAAATTTCTAAGTCTAACACATCAGAAATCCCTACTACATTATCTGGTTTATTATCTCCTACTTGTTCTTTCCATTAACAAGTTATTTATAAATATAAATACCGAAATAAACACAAATGCAGCCTCAACACATATACAGATCCACAAATGAAATAGTTGAGACAATCACACAAGGGAAACCATTATTTTTGGACAATCGTCCTCGGGAAAACTCGATGCGGGAAAACCATTGCAATAGATATGAGGGTTTTATTATTATGCAGTTTCTGAATACAACTAGGGTGCCAGAAATGGCTCACCCTTTAGAGAATTTTCTTGGCAGAAGTACCTCTCCTCGGAGACAGATATTTCGGCTGATCAACAACTAGATGATTGATCCCATAGTAACTTCGACAGTTCCTTAGTTGGACAATGAAAATTGCTCCAAGCTTCTCTTTGGAACTGCGTCACTCTCTTTTGCTTTATGTCTGCCTCTCAGCTCTCAATCTGCCCCACACAAGTTCCTTGGCACTGCCTCTTCAGCCCAGCATAAGCTCTGCTACCCTTTGCGCAGCCTCTGCTACTTCTGCTGCTTCTGCATCAACCTCTTAGCACTCTGTGTCACCGGCGCTGGCCTCCTCAGCCTCTGCATCAGTCCTTGCTGCCTCTGCGTCTGCCTTCCAGGGCTCTGCGTTGTCTCTCTGACACTTTCTCTACCTCTCTAATATGTAGTCTTGGCATTCTGTCGAACTACCCCTCGCTGCAACATATTACTAACTTGATTTCTCAGTAAATCATGCCCCAGAAAATCAAATTCTTGATCAATTTGGTGTATCTCCAACTGACCCTCAAGCCTCCTCTTATACTTTTCATGCTAACGATTCAACGATCGAGATTAAATCCCTAATCAACGGCTAAGATTAGATTTGGCTTGATCCTCATCATTTAGAAATTTCTCACCCATTTTATATTAATACACATTAATATTTTAATTTTCCTAAGTTTATACTTAGGAACCCCATTAAAAATAATATTTATTTTAGTATATCTCCATCCGGGTGGAATTTCCCCAAACGGTTTTTGGGTCTTGAATATATTATGTGCCTTAGTGTCTCCACCATTTTCAATGGCTAGATCACATCCGATGCTACCAAAATCAACACACCCTCTTAGTGAGGAATGTTCTCTAATAATGCCTCACCATAGAAACATCACATGATCTTCTGCATTAGTACCTATGCTAATTCTTTGTTGCCTCACATCCACTACACTATTTCTTCCTGTATTGTTTCCCATGACACTGCCACTGTCGTTGCTACATCTGTACTGTAGCTCCCTCTCAACATGCTGCCCATCCTGCCCCTAACACTACCACTGCTAATTGCTGCACTGCAACTCTGTTTCTATTTTGTGCTCCCTTTGTTGCCATTGTGCTACTGCATACACCTCTATTCCTCTTGCACTGCTGCAACCTCCACTCTGTTGCCTTAGACTTCAGCACTCAAGCACTGCCTTGCTGCTTCACTACACTTTGCTCCACCCAACATCTGTCATCGCGCTACTATCGTTAAGCGCTCCCGTAGCCAGATGCGATCCAAGAGTTCGAGTACCTCAAGGATCCTACCCCTAGTATGTAGTACTCTTGACTACAACTCGATGTCTCCCCGCCTCTTCTCTAGAGGTGCATGAGTACTCATGGCACAATAATCATTAGTCTCGACCTCTTTCTTTGCCTTAGCTGGAGCTACCTTTGAATCAAAAGCCCCTCCTTTGATTTTCTTCCTAGGGAACTAGGATGCATAATGTCCCAGATACCCACAATGCAAGCACTTAAGCCTGGAGATGTCATTTTTCTTCCTCTACCCTTATTGTCCCACAGATGATAGAGTCACATCCTCCTCCTTCTCTTTCTTGACTCGAGCTCCCTTACCACTACTCGCTGCCTTGGTCATCCTCCTAATCTCTTCATGGTAAAGAGCTACCCACATCTCCTCTCAACTGGGAAGAGTAGCCCTACCAAAAATAATTTGGAAAAATGTACCCCACTCCTCGAAGAGTGTATTCAGGGCAGTCCTGACCATAAATTATGGATCCTGAGTAGACCCCACATAAGTAAGTTGGTGGAGAATCTCCTACAACCTAAGAAGGAATTGATCTATCTGCCCTCCCTTCTGCATCTGATATGACTGCAGCTAATTCTCCAATAGCATCTTCTGTTGCATGGAAGAACCCTGGTATAAGGTGGTCAGGGTGTCCCACAACTCCTTTTTTGTGTTCTTCTCAGCAATATGTGGTATGCCATGATCTTTGACCCCATCTAGGATCATGCACTTCGACCTTGCCATTGCATTCTCATACTTCTCGTTCTCAATTGGTTCAAATGGGATAGCCACGATTTTCAAGGAAAAGTCATTGATGTGATGTCGATCTAGGATTGCCAATATCCTGGCCTTCTAGATGAAAAAGTTGGAAGTCCCGTCCACCCTGTCCTGATCCCTTAGTTTGTTCACTGCCATTTCAACTCCTCTTCTGGACTCCCTCTTTTTATTTCGACTCCCCTCCTAGAAATATCTCTCTAAGTCCTGATTTCCCTTCTAGAAATCCTCTTGCCAACTGTTAAATGATTCCTCTCCAATCTTCCTTGCAACTGCAACTTGGATCTAGATTACTTGGCTAGAAAATCGTCGAGGCAGTGACTCCCTCTACCTTGGTCCTGACTCCTTAGACAATGTTCTACTTCAACAAAAACGTTGTTCCACCAACTCCTCAAATCACAATCTGCCTACAGCTTCCCAAGCTTCAACAGCTGAAGAAACCAAGCCTTTCAGGCTCTGTACAATCCCGACAAAACGCTGAATTTGCTCCTCTTGGCCACAACATTGATCCTTCCTGGCTGAGAAAGATGTCTAGGCACTTCATAGGTATGATCTGGCCCTCTTTGCCTCTGTGATAACCCTCCTCTTGGCTTGAAGTGCTGACGCGAGCTCTGCGTCACTTCTTCTCTAGCTGCTTCTGCTTTGGAACAACACTGTCTCTTGGGACAACTACTACTGCTGCAAATTTCAGATTTCTGTTGGTGCCTTCAGTCCTCCTATGATCTGCAATCCTCTAATACCAAGTTTAACTTTATAAGTATGACACACTAGAAATCCCTACTGCATTATCTGGTATTATCTCCTACTTGTTCCTTCCATTAACAAGTTATTTATAAATATAAATACTGAAATAAACACAAATGCAACCTCAACACATATACAAATCAACAACTGAAAAAAACTGAGACAATCACACAAGGAAATCATTATTTTTGGATAATCGTCCCCAGAAAAACCCAATGTGGGAGAATCGATACAATAGATATGAGGGTTTTATTATTATGTAGTTTATGAATACAACTAGGGTGATAGAAATGGCTCACCCTTCAGAGAATTTCCTTGGGAGAATTACCTCTCCTCAGAGACAAATATTTCGGTTGATCGACAACTAGATGATTGATCCCACAGTAACTTTGACAGTGAAAGCTACTGCAAATTTCTCTCTGGAACTGTGTCACCCTCCAGGGACTACATCACCTTCTTCCTCTCTGTGTCTGCCTCTTAACACCCAATCTGCCTAACAAAAGTTCCTTAACGTTGCCTCTTCAACCCAGTGTCAGCTCTGCTTGCCTTTGCGTAGCCTCTACTACTTTTGCGTTAGCCTCTTGTCCCTCTGCATCAGCCTCTTGGCCCTTTGTGTCAGCCTCTTGTCTGTTTGCATCACCTGCACTGGCCTCCTCAGTCTCTGCATCAGTCCTGGCTCCCTCTGCATCATCTTTCCAAAGCTCTGTGCTATGTCTCTGGAACTTTCTCTACCTCTCTGATATGTATTCTCGACCTTCTACCGAAATGACCCTCGCTGAAACAGATCACTAACTCAATTTCTCAACAAACCTTGCCCCAAAAAATCGAAGTCTTTATCAACTTGGTGTATCTCCAATTGACCCTCAAGCCTCCTCTTATACCTTTCCTACTGACGATTTAATGACTGAGATTAAGTCCCTAATCAACGGTTAAGATTAGATTTGTCTTGATTCTCATCATTTAGAACTTTCTCACCCATTTTATATTAATACACATTAATATTTTAATTTTCCTAAGTTTATACTTAGGAACCCCATTAAAAATATTAATTATTTTAATATCTCCCCAACCGGGTGGAATTTCCTCAAAATATTTATGGGTCTTGGATATGTTATGTGCCTTAGCTTCTCCACCAATCTTCGTGTCTAAAGCACATCCGATGCTACCAAAAATCAACAATAATCGAGACTCAAGTGTATAAAAAATGATGTAGGCATACATTATAGTGAATAAATTTGCCTTGACTATTTCATAGAAGTTGTTGTTTGTATGTTCAAATAGACATGCAAATTTTATGCATCCACAATAGTTATTAACAAAAGGGAAGACAAGAATAATCAAATTTAGAATTATGAAAAAGAAAAATTAGAGAATGCTTCAATAATGGAAATTGTGGCATCAGTGTATCTTTGTTTTTGGCATCATTATATATTTGTCTGAATACTCTATTTTTTTATCCGCTTTTGTCAACAATGAATAATTCTTATTGTGATCTGCATAGATTCTTCATTTCAATTATATATTATTGAGATTTTCCTACTTCACTTAGCTCTTTTATTGGTGATTAATATGCTCCTTTCTTGTTGTTTTATATTCTTATGCTTCTATTTATGTAAGGATGTTTGAGTAGTTTGTTAGTGTTTGGCTTCCACAAATGCAATCACTCTTTGATTTGGTATAGTAATTTTGTATGGACTCTTGCATTGATTCCTTTCTCATTGACATGTCTCCTTCCTAATTGTACTTTATTTATGATCAAGCTATATGAAGCTTTAATTCTGTTAATATTTTAGTAGCTCCAATTTTTGGAATGTATCCCTTGAAATGATTGGTTAGCATCAAAATATTTGATACTTTAACACACACATTTTATTAAAACTTGCTTGTTTCATGAAATTGGTCTTTGTTTAATGTGTGGTAAATGGTTGGTTTTCTCCTTTCCCTTCTCATTGATTATTTGCATTTGAAATTTTACTAATGTAGAATATATTTGAAGACTTCAAATTTCTCAACTTAATATTGCTTTAAATGCATGAATGTTTTCTATCTATATACTTTCAAATTACTCAAGATAACAATAATTGTGCACCTCATGTATCAAGATCATTTTCAAAAAACTTGTAAAATCCTTTGAATAAACTTCTTGTTATTATTGATGTTGTGTTTGGGCATGAATGCTTAGTGACTTGATGTCTATGAGAGATTTTTTTGTTGTATGATAATCCTAGTTTTGATGATATGTGATTTATTTGAATTGTTGTGCATGAATAGATGTAATGTTTTCAAAGAGCCTCTTGGTTTCAAGGAACTTACTAAACTATCCTTTTTATATAAAAAGATTATTATATTTTAATTTTATAATTGTGAATGGTCCATTAATGGTTTATGTCATTTGTCAAATGCATGAGGTAGTTGAAGTATTTAATATTAGGATTCAAGCACATAATAATATATTAATTTCTTGGATTGTCTTATCATATTGAAATTATTGGATGGATCGAATTTAAATACTCATCATCTAATGGCCTTCATATATGCCTCAATTGATCTCATGATTGAGACTCAAGTGTGTAAAATTCAAAGATAATGTAGATGTACATTATAATCAATAAATTTTCCTTAACTATTTCATAGAAGTTGTTTTTTTGTATGTTCCAATAGACATCCAAATTTTATGCATATAAAATAGTTATTAGCAAAAGGCAAGACAAGAATAATAAAATATAGAAATAAGAAAAACCAAAATTAGAGAATGCTTCAATAATGGACATTGTGGCATCAATATATCTTTGTTTGTGGCATCGATGTATCTGTGTTTATCATTTTTTGTAGTATTTATTTATAAAAATGATCACTCATTTAAGTTATAAAGGATTATGGTAAATTATTATTTAATAACATTCCCAATGGAACTAATAGCAATAAACTTCTATCCCTATAAATATTAAATCCATCTTTAAAAGTATAGATTACATGTTTAACAAGGCAGGCTGCGTGGCAGCTAGTCCCTGCCTTTAGCAAGCCAGCCAACCATTGTTTCATTGACTAGCGAGCGAGAAAAAGCCATTGCTTTGCTTTGTTTCTGATTGCCTGCATGATTATCTGCCTAACAGAGATATGTAATAATGTAGATTCGGTAGGAAGCCAGCCAACCATTGTTTCATCGACCAACGGGCGAGAAAAAGCCATTGTTTTGCTTTGTTTCTGATTGCCTACATGATTATCTACCTAACAGAGATATGTATAAGGTTCAACTTAACTGAACTTTAGTATTGAAACTATGTATAGCATCAATGGGTTAAAAGAATGAAAAAGCGTTCTAGATGGAGTTATATTACGATTCTAACACCGAGAAGAGACAAGAACCATTCTAATCATTGTATTAGATATATAAGAGATTATCATTGTAATTCTATGCAAATACAAAATTGCAAAGCATTTGAATAACAGTCAGTCTAAAACATGAATTAAAACATGAATAGGAGTAGCAAATTAATGATACAATCTGAAGAATCGAAGTCATTTGGTAAAGAAAAATAGTTCGTTCATATTACGAAGGGTTTTTCCACGGAAGGGCGGCCTCATAAGACTTAATAGTTTATGGGAGTTCTGCAAATGAATCTTGGCCTAACACCCAACTAAAACCATGAATCATGCTGGGTGATAGACCCAGCCAACCCAAAGCTTATAAACAAAATAAATAGCTTTTGAAAGATTACACTGAACCCAATGCCGACAAACAGTTTATTACAATCCAGAGATCATTTAATAACATAAAGAAACGAGCTTAAGAATGATGTGAGAAAGAGCTATCAGTTTTGACTAGAAATTTAAAAGAAATAGCAAAATCCCTCTGCTAATACTAAACCCCCGATGGAAATCACAGCTTGGACGATGCACTTTAGCTGGCAACCAAGCATGCCTGAAGTGCGGAAGGCTCGAATAATATATTTAAACTCAAAGACATGGAATAATATATTCGTCCATGGACCATGTGGGCCCTCCCATGAGCGCCACATGCCTCACCTCCTCCATAACATAACATGCAGGGCGTAAAATGGTAATATGTCTGCTAATATGTCAATACAGGAGACATCATGATAATCGAACAACCTAGGAACTAGATCATAACAGGAAGATACTTGTACAGAGAGACCTGTACCACTAGGGATGGAGGTGTTGATTACCGCTAGTCGATACCCGGGAGAGATACCATCATTGCTGTAGATCTTTGCTTGCCCTGCTGAGCCTGGATTATATATGTTTCTCGATCAATACCCTCCACTCAGCTAGCCAGATTCACAGGAATGGGAAATCCACCTTGCGAGAAGGTATGGTTTGTTCAGCTAGGGAAACCCTCATTTAATTATCATTTTGATGGAAAATTTTCAGTTCGAAGAGAAATTTCTTTTATGCCACTTTTCCTGGATGTTGTGTTTATCTTGTCTTATTTTCTTGCTTATTGTTTTGAGGATGGTCGATTTCTAGCGTTACTCAATGGTTTGCCGAAGACCATCTTTCGGTATCGCCCCTCAATTTCCTTGTCAGTCACAGATGCGAAAATAGGTAAATCTTTACCCGGTCATCCATGTATACAAAGATCTGTATCTTTCTTAGCTTACGGTTTTAAGTTCTCCAGTTTGATTTTCCTTGCTTACTGTGCAGGATTTATACAAGCTTCCTCCCGGTTTCACGTCCAGATAATAGGTACAAGTTGCAAGCCTTTACATTGGACATTTTTATTTTGCCTTAAACCTTACAATCTGTCATTAGCCTAATTGTTTGCCTGGTCATTTTTCCTAGATTGGTTTTTCTTTCTACTAGAATAGCTAATTGTTGGACTAAAGCTTCAAGTTTTTGATCGCCTAATCTCATGTTCTCTAGTAACGCTTTTCTTTGTCTACTCGGTTGATTCTTTAGGATGCCACATTGGTTATAGGCTTACCCCTAAACTGAGGTTCTAAGGATTTAATAGAAATTGTGACAATGGTTGTGTATTTTGAAAGCTGAGTCAGGGCCTTTATTTAAAACTTCAACTCAGAACCATTCAAGGATCTTTGTTCGTATATGGAAGCCCTTATATTTATTTATTTGTGGGTTTGATATGCTAGATGGACTCAAAAAATTTAAATAATTTGAATCACTTTAAACATTTAATGCTCTTAGCAATTTCTGGTAACTGCAATGTTTCCCAGCCATTCGCTTGCCTGAAGGTAACAATTGCGATAGTTATAACAGTGCTATGTTTCTTTGGAACAAATACTCTATGCCTGAGAACAACAAAAAACTCTATTAAGCTCCCAATTAGCAAGTAGAATAAATAATATTGTTTTGGAAAGACAGATTATTAACTGTTTTCCATGAATTTAAATGAAACAGAGAACAGGGCATTGTTCCGACTGAAGAGCAGGCGAGAAGGGACAAGGGGATGGCCATTATCATGGCCTCCTGCAACGTCAAATAGATTCAGAGAATCGTTGACCTCGTCTTTCTGGTAGTCCATGGGAAGATTGCGGAGAACCAAGCTCTTAGTTCACAGTAGGCAAGTTGTACAACAAAGGAAGAACAAAGAAAGCATCAGAACGTGCCCAATTTTCAGCATAGCCCCCTCATAGCAATTCCTGGTAACTGCAATGTTTCCTGGCCATTCGCTTGCCTAAAGGTAACAATTGCGATAGTTATAACAGTGCTATGTTTCTTTGAAACAAATACTCTATGCCTGAGAACAACAAAAAACTCTATTAAGCTCCCAATTAGCAAGTAGAAATAAATAATATTGTTTTGACAAGACAGATTATTAACTGTTTTTCATGAATTTAAATGAAACATAGAATAGGGGATTGTTCCGACTGAAGAGCAGGCGAGAAGGGACAAGGGGATGGCCATTATCATGCCTCCCGCAACGTCAAATAGATTCAGAGAATCGCTGACCTTGTCTTTCTTGTGGTCCATGGGCAGATTGCGGAGAACCAAGCTCTTAGTTCACAGTAGGAAAGCTGTACAACAAAGGAAGAATAAAGGAAGCATCAGCAATAGTTTTGATGATGATGGTTACCTTGTAGTAGGCACCGCATCCGGTTCCATTTCTGTATAACTGAGCGACAACAGCTACATCACCTTCATTCATATTTCTGCCAAAGAGCCCATATCCACACGCTCCATTGGTGCAACCGCAACAAATTTGTCAGCGCACTCCAGTTCTAGAGTGAGCCCTTCCTATGTGAGCCATTCTAGTGTGGAAGACTAACATTCAAACTACAACGCCAACACCGACACATTGAGCCATGCAATTATCCAGATTGACACTTATGCCAGAGATGTGTCAATTATCAAGATTGACACATATGCCAGATATGGCATAACATGTGTCTAATTGTTAACAAAAATATACTTTCGCATTCAAAGAAGATACACCATAAGTTTTCTTAACATTAAATGTTGCAAATTAATGCTAAGGCAAAGATAGCATTACTTCATGCAGGTGTCAGGTTGTTTTAATTACTTGTACTTCTCCCAACTTTTTCCTAACTTTTGAGTCTGTATACCTCGGTTGAGGCCAAATAAGAAGAAGATTTCGTTGATTGGTTAAAAGCATAAGAGACTTCAAGAAACTTTAGTTAAAATAAAAAATATTGTATTGGTTGATGTGTTATTTCAAAAAACTTTGCTTTAAGTTAAAATATCTTTATTGATTATCGTGTCAAGGTAATGCTAGGGACTAAAATCGATTACTATAGTCCCTGCCAGCCCCGAAGGGGCAGGGACTAATAAACACCACTAAATAAACGGGTAAAAAATGTCTTTTGACTAAGCATTGGAAATCTCTTGGTGTCCTCCATGCCTTACATTAGGAAAGATGTCGTTATAAGTTTATATGTGGGAGTGACATGTTTACAAATATAAAAATAGGGACCATTTAATTCATAAGTAATTATTTTTGTTTATGAGCTTCTCATTAGAAATCTTGGTAATCCGTTTATTTTAGGAATCATTGATGATGACACCTTCTAGATAATGTCACTCTTATTCCAAGTAACAATGAGGTTGATGAAGCTTTATTTGATGTTGAGTTACCCCATGTTCCAGCATAGAGATATAACTCCCAAGGAAAATTCTCACTTTCCTAGGGGGCATCAATTTTATAAAGTATGCTATATATTAGTCTTTATTCCCTAGCTACCTTTGTGAATTAGCATTTGAACCTAATGATCTTTTAGCTTAGAGTTTTAATTTTCACCTAGTTTGGTTTTCCTTTTGACTTCTATTTATAAGTAGGAATTCTCCTACCAATTGAATCTCTCACCTTAGAGGAAGGAAAGATATTAAAATCACTTATTTTAGGATTAATCTCTCACTTGGAAACTTATATCTGTTAAGGGTTTAATCTTGTCGTGGAGAAACGTAGAAGTTATGGTGTGCTCACATAGTAAATTACTTTTGAAAACTTTAATTTTCTAATAATGGTGTAAAATATCCTATTCTTTATTATAGATAATATATTTAATGGATCCTTGAGAACAAAAATACTCTTATGTGGAATGATTATTAGTTCCTACCACAACAGGGACTATATTGTTCAACTTAGAGTCAAATTTCCTCAAATTTTAATTACTTTCCTTCTTTTGTAAAAGGAAATTCTAAGGTTATGAAATATATGTATATATATATGTATGTATATAATGTAACGTATACGTATATAAATATAATATATAATATATATATATAATAATAAAATATATAATATTATATATATATTATAATATATTAATATATATATATAATAATAATAGATATTGTTTTTAATCAAAACAAAATATTTTTCTTAATTTTGTAACTTTAAATATTCAATTTATGATAAATTCAATTCATTGGGATGTGACTTTAAACTCCTAGTGCATGCAATTTTTTAACTATTTGTTTGAGTGAAATTCATTCAAAAAATAATTTCCTACAACTTTGTCAGTGTCCTATTTAGACCCTCCAACACTTCCCACTCTCTGACATTGAAAATCATTGTAGTCAATTCAAGAGTGTCTATAATCCAAATGATGATGAGTTTCCACCACCCTCTACTTGATAACTTGCATACACCCTCTGTAGGCTCCTTAATGTGGTCTATCATTGTCACTAAGGATATTATTATACACTATATGGATGGTGATTACACATCTTATTTTTGAATAGGATTGTTCCTAACATCCCACTCATTGCCATGAAAATTTGTTGAATAAACTATTTTTGATCTAGGGGGAATTTTCCTTCCTTATCACAACTTCTTGGTACTTGACATTTACAACCAAGATTTAGATCAAGATATCCTATCATATAGTGCTAATATAATAACTAATTGATATCATATTAGTTAGTGCTTCTCCAGTAAGAAACAATAATTGGAGAAAGGAAACAAGGAAAAAAATCTTCCTTTTTTTTCTAAATAATGTTGAATTAACAGTCAATTGTTAATAGGTTACTTTCATTTGGACCTATCAAAAAAGGGATTTTAAGATAATTTTATCCAACTAGAATATTTAGGATATTGGTTATGCTTGAATGATATAGACTAGTGCTAAGAAAATACAGAAACATTCATCAACACTATTATAAATGGTCAAAAGAACTTAAGTATGCCTACTTCAACTATAGTTTCACATTCTCCCATTTCATTACATGACACTTTTGATAAATTTAATGTTCATTTTATTCTTACCAAGAAAATATCCCATTCTTTCTAAATCATTTTAGAACTTCTCATCCAATCTCTTACTATTTAGCTTATTTTGTTTTGCTAGGAATCCATCTGAAGGTGGAGATATAAGCCTAAAACTAGGAGACTCTTCTCTCTTAGGTGAGTAATCAAGTGAATTTATAGTGAGACACACATCTTTTGTAATAATTTTGCAAGTGATCAATCAATAGATAAACATTTAAAAATATGCCTTAATTTGTCCATTGTTTATGCTTCACTTGAATGAATTTTGACACTACTATAGAAAACAAGAACATATTTATTTCTTTCATTTAAAAAAAAATAACTATAGATGCTTTGCATGCCTATGATATTATTGATGGAATGGAAGAAATTATTAGTCCAAAACCATGAAAATGTTTGCTTCCCATCACTAGAGTATTACTTAGGTTTACTCAAATTGATTAGTTTAACATGTTTCTTACATCTTGATATGACATTGTAGAGTCCATAGAAGCTTTCCTTGGAAATGAAATGGTAATATGGTTCTTACTTCTTGATATAACATTGTAGAATCCCTAAACGCCTTCCTTTTCTGTATAATGCTACACACATAATTCCTTATCTTCATAAACTGACTTTGAGGTTTAGTTATTTAAAAATTATCTTCTAGCAATAATATAGTGTAATATTATAGTGCAACTATAAAATAACAAAATAAACAACATTATATAACATGAATTATTTTATTACAAAATTGTATCATATGAATTTGATTCAATACATTAGCACAACAAAAGACAATATGGAACTAGAAAGACCATGAATACTTATATGAAAATAAGCCTATGTCCACTATCCTAGTTTCTAAGGAGAAAATTTCCACACACTCATAGGAATCAACTATGAAATCCACCTGGAAGCCAGACGATGATACCACTAGAATGAAGGGATCTCCTACATGGCTATAAACTCACTCAATTCAACCCACTACTCTCATGACAAGTTTTCTACCCACTACAAATCTCTCTAATTCCTCTTCAAGAAAGTATACTAGCCATGGTATTCTCTTCCACCGCCAAACATAACATAAAGAAAACCTAATATTTCTCTACTCAACCATCCCTCAGAGTACATTTCCATTCTAGTGCCCTTCAGTGTGTGTAGAAATATCCTAGTCTATTTTTCTTCCTTTTTTTAATAACATGAGATTGAAACATTTGGCCTTAAGAAATTTAATCAACATCAATAATAGGGTTATAATCTTGAAGGTATTTCCTTAAATACAAGTAACATTTTAAGCACGACATATCTCTCCAACCATCCCATATTCTTCCTTATTTTATTAGTGATCTTCTCCTATGTTTATAACTCATGAAAAACACATTGGAAATTTTGTTTCATGTTTAATATGAAATGGACATCTAACGAATGGGTATGAGAGTTAATAATGGGAATAAAAAAGAAATAAAGGTTGGAGAGGAACATGTTATGCTTCACAGTATGGATTATCATTGCTATGGTTGAAATGTTCAACACTTGCACTTTTACTTTCTCTCAACCATGATCATGGGTTGCTTATAGACCTTCCTACCATGGAAAAAAAGTCACTAAACATACATAAATCTAAACACAAAATAATTCATTCCCTTCATTTTTATTTATAATACTTTTTTTAGCTAGAAATATTATCTATATTATATAAGTGCCTAGTTCACAACAAATAGATCATGCAATGAAAAGCTAATTCATCAATTTTTTCTAATTATTTTCTCATTTCATGATTTTCCTATTGAGAGTATATATGAGCAACAAAAAGAGTCTGTGCAATTTGTTGGAGTTCTAGACTTCATTCGCCATTATGGAATTATAGTAGGCTTGATATAGCCATTAATCCTTAATTCACATATCTTCAATTTACACGCCTCAATAGCATACTTGTTTTCTTCTCTATTGAGGTCTCTTAGGACATAGAAATATGCTTTGGATGGGATATCTTCTACAATTTTCCTTATTCCTTTCATGATGTTTTCGATATATTTCTCCTTTGGGAAGGAGCCTTTGACCAGATGATGCAGGCTTAAGAGAGAATCTCCCATAACCATAAGTGTGTCCACCTGATGTTATGAGCAAGTAAAATCCCATTGTAGAGACCATATATCTTTTCTTTACTAATTTTCATTTGACCAAGAACCCTTGAGTACTTGAACACTTTATCTTCCTCACGACCATAGACTACCCCATGTCCTCCTTCCACCTGTAGGTTACAGTTGGATGCCACATCAAAATAGAGAATTCAACCTTGTTGCGAGCTCTCTCATGTTCTTAACTCAACCTCTATCAATATTATATTCTATCTTTCACCCGTCTTAGGCTTGTTCAATCTCATGTTTTGGGAAAAGTTGTACAAAACTATAAAATTTATGAGCCAATCCTATTCCATCTAGCCTAAGGTTTGTCCATCAGATTCCATATCTATCTTTTGAGCTCCAAACTTAGAACACAATGGAATTTATGTCATTGTTGTGTAGTGAATAGGAGTGTTATATTTAATGAAAATTTTCACTTATAGTATTCGAATAATTTGAGCCCAATAGACCTTCCTAGGGTCTGTTCAAAAGGAGGGTGTGGGAAAATCTAATACAATGAAAGAAGAAGAATCCCAATAATGTAAACAAGAAATCACAAGGAAAAGTGAGAGAAGTCATTGTTTTATCGTAGAAACCTATCTTTGTTGATGCTACCAACCTGAGAGGAGATGTCTGAAAGATCTCAGTTGTTGGTCCTCTATTAAATCTTACACACAAAAGAGAAAACAACCTACAACATTCTTGAGACAAGATTAGTGCAAAAAAATCATTTAGAACATATAGAATAACACATGAATAAACATGAGGAAGGTCGTTTACTTTTCATTAATATCAGGCTAACGTACATAGAGGAGTTCCCCTATAGTTTCTTCCTTGGCCAACCTCCTAACATGTACTCGTTAGTATTTGTACCTACTCATACAAGTTTATGACGAAGCTATTTTGGCGGCATTTCAGTATGGCACAATTTCTTCCTCAGTGACTTGTGGAGAGATTTCTTTATATAGATTTGTCTTATGATTGGCCACATTGAACATAGGCATATTCTTGAACATACCTAGGGTTCTAATTAAACATGACCAAATCAATCATGACCTAATAAAAAATGGCCAAATCAACATTATCCATGCAAAATATTTTCTTTTCTTCGCCATTATAGTGACCAAAGGGAACTTTTGTCTTTTGTTACTCTAGTCACACTAACAAAGGGTGTTGTTAGGCCTATTGTTGCTCTCCAAAAATAGCAAAAGGTCATTGAAGCCTTAAAAACCACTTTTTTGGAGTCTTCCACTAAGAACATTTTTATCCTTTGACTTGGCAAGGGTTGTTCCCTTTTATTGGAACCTAGGGGTGGCCTTTTGGGCTATAATATATGCCCCCTAATGTATGAGGTAAGAAGAGGAGTTGATGGAAAAAATATGTTATAATACGTATACCAATGAGTGAGGTGCATAGAGATACCATAGAAAAAGGACCTATAGAGGCTCAAAAATATAGTCAACTACATAAAGAAGTACATCCCTGAGGTAGGCATACCCATACTCAGTACTGAGGGAATAAAACATGGCCACCCACACAACATATTACAGGCACATGTGATGAGGGATAGTCACGATACAAAATAGATTTCGAGCACAATAAATATCAGTAGGGTTGGACATTAATGTAGGTGCCCTCAATGATAGCTCTCAAAGTATACAATACATTCTCCACTTGCAACTTGGGGGAGGAAATGGTCATGAGTGAAGTGGCCTCATTCCCCAAGGTCTTTCACTCTTCTTGATGGTATGACTACTACATGCAAATGGATGAGCTGAGGTCAAGCATGCGAGGAGAAGGTTTAATTACAAGGCATTGAGGTATCTTGCTAACAGACCTGAGGGAGACCACCAATAATCAAAATGGTTCCTGAGGTGCCTAGAACAATCTACAAAGTGTAAATAAATGAGTTGATGTTGAGCACTCTGAAGAATCAATCAGTATAGGCCAATGATGAAAACCCACTATCGATTGTGAGAAAAACTATTACTAATGACTACAGACTCCAAGGTACTAGATTATTTCTAGATATACATCCCAGATAAGGTGATGACCTCAATGGGAAGAGATCCTTGAAAGAAAGGCCTTAATTTATCCCCCATCATCGACACGAAACTAACACCAAGATAAGGTCTCTGATGATAGCAATGAAAGAATTGATGCAAACATTAGGGGAATTTTGATGTCTAGAATGGGCTTCCTAAGGAAAAAAAAAGTGTAAATAATAAAATAAGAGATGTATTTTTAAAAGAAAAGAACAAAAACTACATTTTTAATTATATTTTCGACTTATCTCCTTGCAGGTTTAATAAAACTTAAAATATGTACACTTGTTGGATGTCTAATTAGATCTTACATCTAATGAGTAACCACTATTCATCCTTTTGAGTGAGCCGCATTGATAAAAAATTCAAAATACATGAAAAAATGTGTTGAAACATGTTTTTTCATGTATTTTGAATTTTTCTTGGTGTGGATCCACTAAAATTTATGTAGAGTGGGTACTCGTTGGATGTGAAATCTAATTCTGCATCCAATTAGTGTACACACTTTAAATTTGAGTAAACTTACAAGGATATAAGTAAAAAATATAGTTTTCTTCTTTTTCCTCCAAAAATAGCTTCCCCTATGGATGGCATAATCCTCTTAAATCCTATTATTTCTCTTAAAGTTGATTTGGTAGTACATTATTCATTTGAGGCCCATTTTTAACCTTAAAATTCCCCTAATGATTGACACAAGGATCCCCGACACAACAGGTATAATGATAGTTGCATATGGCTAACTCTGACTGAGACTTCCTTTGAACATATAACGACATGACACAATAAAGAAATTGGAAGCATAGACTAAAGAATACCAAAAGACACAATTGTGACACAGGGGGCATCACCAAAGCCCACAGAGTGGAAGGGTAATCAATTAGGTGAGATACTAACTCAATAATAGAGTATCTTGACTCAAATTGATGGTGTGATTCTAAATTAAGGAAAATACCACTTGTAAGAGAATGACTCGGACAAGTGCCATGTTCAAGAGTGAGATGCAACTTCCATGACAGAAATGTGAAAGATGAAAGTAATTGCCCCCCGAACCCACCTCGTTATTTTATCCAGCGTATCCCCTTCAGATTTTAATGAGCATGAAATAGAAGACAAGTGAGTTCAATAGGTTCCTTTTTTATAAGTTTTATGGTGAGGTGAAAAAGGGGACAAAAGTACACTCGTGTTCTTCTCATGGTTTAATAATCTTGAGAATGGAAAAGATATTTCTCACCAACTTTCATCTTAACTAACAAGTAGGAAGGATGGAAAAACCTTGATTTTTTCATATAGGTTTTATAATCATGAAAATAAAATGAAAGAAGTTGGGGACTTTCATGGTTTAATGAGTATGGAGAGAAGACCAAAAGGAACTTGGCATTTTCATGTAGGTCTAACAAGCATTAAAAGATAGAAAAAGGAGCTCGGATTTTAATTTTTTTTAATGAGAATGAAAAGAAGGCCAAAAGAAAGCTTGTTACAAAGAGATGAGTGGGATAATAGTATGCATCTTTTTCTAAGGCTAATGGAACTGATCGAAGAAAATCCTAAAGCAATGGAAAAAATTCTAGAAATGGAAATCCACTCATCATAGTGGTGTCTCTGAAAGGTGATGATAGGTTGCAAGATGGAGGCAAGGTTGATGCAAATGCTAAAGGTCAAGCATGGTTGTACTTTGGCAAGAAAAATGAATGAAATCATCATTATGATAACTTCTAGTGGGGCATTGATGACCATGAGCACAGGTGAACGTTAAGGAACAAGTACAAAAATGTGTGGGGATGCCCTAGAAGAAATTATGGCCAGAAATATCATAGAAAGAGACGCAAGGGGCTCATATTTGATGTCATGTTGGGTACTAAATAGGATCTAAAAGCTACAAATGACTACAACAAAGGAATTAAAATGGTAATTGGGTGCTATTATAGGGTACCCATGGAGGTAGGATCTACTGCATAAGTAACAACGTGTAAAAAGACTTGGTTAATGTTGCAACTTGGTGGGGTGGGACCTGAGGAAAACTAAAATGGTGAAAGAAAAGCCTAATAATGCAATGATAAGAATGAGGAATCCTAATCATATATGCTAGTTTTAGAGATATACCTTAAGGTAAGATGAAAAAATGTTAACATCTTTGCAATCTAATCAAAATATTAGTTATAAAGGTTGCACATAATCATTAGTGACATGATATAAGTTAAAAAAGAGTTATGGTAAATGTAAAAGGATGCATCATGAACCCACATTTTAAATATGAAAAGGATTTTTTTTAACTATTTGGCTCATTTGCACCCCATTTGGAGACAAAATTTAGAGAAACCCTCTCGTTTTCAAATAATATTTTTCAAATCCCAAGAGTTACAGGCCACCAAATCATATTTTGTCACCACTATGTTAGTCATCATCCCTTTTTCTTTCATTTCATATTACTTTTGTGTAGTTTTTTCATGATTTTTAGATATGGGGACTCCCTTATTCACCACGAGGTCACTTCAATGCTTTGTTTTAGACCAATTCTAGAAATAGCCAACTGGTAATGCTCCCTCAGTACTATGGACAGGGAATTATTAGCTCTCCAATTCGTAGTTTAAATTGGAAAATGGAATTGAAGGTTCCTTCTCTTAGATCTATAGAAGAGGGAGTATGATCTTGACCCCTTTTTTTGCATATCATGAAATTTTGATAGGATTTTAGGAATTTCACTGTGATCGATTAGAGAAAGAGAGAGAGAGAGCTCTCCAATTTGTAGTTTACATTGGAAAATGGAATTGAAGGTGAGAGAGAGAGAGAGAGAGAGAGAGAGAGAGAGAGAGAGAGAGAGAGATTCCATTTTCCAATGTAAACTACGAATTGAAGCTCTCTCTCTCTGAGAGAGAGAGAGAGAGAGAGAGAGAGAGCTCCAATTCATAGTTTACATTGGAAAATGGAATTAAAGGTTCTTTCAGAGAGGGAGAGAGAGAGAGATTCAATTTTCCAATGTAAACTACGAATTGGAGCTCTCTCTCTCTCTCTGAGAGAGAGAGAGAGAGAGAGAGAGAGAGAGAGAGAGAGAGAGAGAGAGAGAGAGGGAGATT
>APFE031447689.1:77553-89358 GCA_000404065.3 Pinus taeda | reverse complement strand
TGAGAGAGAGAGAGAGAGAGAGAGAGAGAGAGAGAGAGAGAGAGAGAGAGAGAGAGCTCTCCAATTCATAGTTTACATTGGAAAATGGAATTGAAGGTTCCTTCAGAGAGAGAGAGAGAGAGCTCTCCAATTCGTAGTTTACATTGGAAAATGGGATTGAAGGTTCCTTCTTAGAGAGAGAGAGAGAGAGAGAGAGAGAGAGAGAGAGTTGGGGATAATTAGAGCATTGGAAAATTGCAATCTCTTGAAGCTCTTTAATACCTAATATATGATAGCACAACCTAGCCTTCTAGAGAGGGACATTTGATGGCCATATCTCATTGAGTAGAACTTTGAGATTTAGGGAAACGTGTTGACAATAAAGGTAAAATATGTGTACTTCCTCATGTGTTTATCGAGGTGAGGAGCCCTAGTGAGAGTATCTAGAGGAAAAATAGTTGGTGAGATATTAGTGGAGGAAAGTATGGGAGCGTATTGCGCTCCCACTACCTAAAAAGTGGGTGGGAAAATCCCAATTAAAGAATTAATATATCTCCCCCTATGAAACATCCTCTTTAATTTGACCCACATGGTGGGAACAATGATTTATCATCTGGTTTCTAAAAGTTAGGTGGACATAGTGGTACAATGCCTAACCCCAACAATTTTTAACTGGTGTGAGAGTTTATTGGCGAACTTGAAGAAACAACTAACCAAATGTTAAACATGAAAGCAGGGGCATGTTTGGACATGGTAGTATCTTGGTATATTTCTTCTTTGAGTGAGTTTTGATATTGTGACCAAAGGTTGTACCAACATAGTTAGAGACATGAGTCCATCAAATGGATAGATGGGCTGAGTTACTATCGAGGTTTTGGGGAGACACATCTATTTAAGAATATGATAGGGATTACTTCATGTGGTTTGACATGCAATTTGTATAGATCGATGACTATGTATATGTAGGAGAGGATTTCCATTGAGACCTTGACTTGAATTTTCCCCTTGGCGAGCAGTGAGGAGACCTAGGTAAATTAAATGTTTTAAAAAAATTGAGTTTTCTTTAATGTTTTTGATGGTATAATGCACTAATAATTAATATGTTGTATGAAATAGATGTCGCACCACGGAGGTTCAAGAGTAGGTCCCCTTATGATCATCAGAGATCAATTAGAGTAGTGGAGCCGCTAGCAACTTAGGAGGAGAGTG
This sequence comes from Pinus taeda, assembly GCA_000404065.3. Classification (NCBI taxonomy): domain Eukaryota; kingdom Viridiplantae; phylum Streptophyta; class Pinopsida; order Pinales; family Pinaceae; genus Pinus; species Pinus taeda. Next base: position 88,170 of record APFE031447689.1, on the reverse strand, counting down.
ATAAGGCACAGGACACTAACTGCATTAAGTTGAGGCAAATGTAGTGTAACTTTGAGGGATTTATGATGGGAGTACCACTTACTCACCTTGAGGATATTCTATGTCATATTTAGTACCACTTTATTGGTGTGTCCAACAAGATTGGATGGATTCTTCATCGAGTGACCAATATGGCAGGGCTCTACCTAGCGCACTGTGACTTAGATGATGAGTAGTATTATGGTTCCACTATGTAGGATCCCTTTGAAATTTTTTGTGTTTGTACATCAATGTGTATGTGATGTGCTTATGAGCTTGGACCTACGAGCCCAATTTTGACACTATGTCGATTTTATATTATGATGATGATGTATGTAAACTAACATATATATATTGGTTTCAACCTTTTACTTATGGATATGTGACTGATATACAATGGATCCTTTATTTTCATGTACATGCATGTTTAGTTATCTTGATTATAAATGTGAAGAATTACATTCTAACACATAGTTAGCCAACAAATAAACCAATGCATTGCATGTTTAGTTATCTTGATTATAAATGTGAAAAATTACATTCTAACACATAGTTAGCCAACAAATAAACCAATGCACTAGAATTCAAAGGGAAATGTTGATAAATTATGTAATTAAGTGAACATTCAAGTAGATTTACCCTTAAATGAATACGAAACAAAATTGGATGCCAAACATTATAGACGTGATTCAACTATGATTCTATGAGCTGAGGGTATAAATTGACCACCAAAAAATAGACGCCTAGAGTTATGGCCTTGGTTAAGAGTTCAAGGACAATGATGTATTTCATAACATTGTTAGTGGCAGGGATGAGAAAGACTCCCCCTGAACTAAAAATTTTGTTAGTGGTAGAAAAGAGCACCCAAGTGGCGGAATCAATGTTATGGGAACTACAACTAGCACCATTAGTATATCCAATATAGATCAAATAGGATACATACATCAACAAACCAAATACCAAACATGATAAGAAGTCGACTAAAATGTGACACACGTGTAGAAAAAGTAAAAACAAAACATACTAAATACATTTGTACAAAGCACCATGCCCAAAAAACTAGAAACAATATTACACAATAGGGAGTCCATTGGGGGGATCTACAACAATATACCCATCAGGACCAATATACTTTGAAGAAGCACATGGTATAAAGTTGACATGGATGTGATGAGAACCATTACGTTTGATGATGGGAATGATGTTAGTTTCCCAGGTGGGATATGCATGGTGTGAATTGTGTTTGATGATGGGAATGATGTTAAGTGCCCAGGTGGGAGATGCATGATGTAAACTCCTATGGAGAAAGTGTTGAGGAAGTCAAATATAAATACCAAGCATCATGTCTTATGAAGGGGGAAGAATTTCACAAATGACAGGATAAAGAGTGGTGTAAAGAGTAATATCACCATGAAGGAAATCCACTATTGCTATGAGAAATTTAGGTCATATTAGGGGGAGGGTGCCCATCAATGAGGAGTGTTTGAATATCCCTACTCTAATGCTCTCAGCAAGCATAGTGGAATCGCTTACAATGGGGACTAATTGGCTATCATGAAATCAAATATCGGGCTTGCAAAATTCTAACTAGTCAATAATGACTATATTACCTTGATGGGGGGAATCATGACTCAAAATACTAAAGACATGAAGATGTGCATAACATAAAAATAGCTTCACTTGAGAAGGAGGTTATAATCAAGTGGTAGATCGATGACCTCAGCCTCAATAAGGATCATTTCCCCCTAGCTCAATTGGTAAAGTAGAAAATACCAACACCCCATAAGTATCTAAAAATTTTATCCTCCTCAAGGCCATAAAGTATTCCTCCCTCTACTGCCAAACCTAGGTTATGTTTGGATTCCCCATAAAAATAGAGAATACAACCTTATCACGAGCTCTTCCTCTTCTATGTTCTTGATTCTACCCTTGTCAGTCTTAGCATACATCTTTCATCAGTTTCAGGATTTTTCAATCTTATGTTTTGGGAAAAGTTGTACAAAACTATAAACATTTTAATCCAATCCCAATACATTTAGTCTAATGTTTGTTGAGAATATTTCTAATCTATCTTTTGAGCTCCAATCTCAACACAAGATGGGATTTCTTTTATCATTGTATGTGGGGACAATAATTCATGTTATTAAAGATTGCATTGTTTCTTACTAACTATACTTTCCAACATATAAATTTTTGGAGAGCTTCCCTATAATATTTTAAGAGAGGTTTCCTTGAAAAGCTTCTAGCATGATTTTATTTCTAGGAAGAGAAGAACTCTTGGAAATAAAAGGGCTATTTCACTCTAGTGAAGAGTGGGGAAATTTCTTCCTCCCGGCCAGTCTGGTCTAATCAAAATCTAGAAAATGTGGTAGATGTCTTCCTTGATGCAAGTAAAGAGGAAACTGAGAGGAGCCATGAATGCCTCTCTTTCTCAAATTCTTATTTTTCATAATTTTTCTATGAGTAATAAGCCAACAAAAGGAGTTTACCTTTGGATTTGTGTTAGTTTTCCATAATGTTTTTCCAAGCGTTGAGTTTTTAGGGAGCTTGAGAGCGGACGAGTGGAGAAACATATCCCTCCTTCATTGAATAAACCAAAGAATTCCATCCTACTTGACCTACTTCCTCTTATCTCGATGGTGTCCATCCCACCATTCGATCATGAAGCTTTAAAGCCAAGTGCTCAAGATTACATGGAATATTTCTAAGTTTCCATCCAGCCTAATTATCTTCGATGTCTCAATTGGAAATATTTATTGGGGTGAACTTTCTTTGAGAACACAAGAATTATCTTAGAGAAAGAAACTCTTGGAGATATTCTAGTGGTTTTTGACACATTATATTCTTAGTCTAAAAGTTTATATATTCTCCATTTCCTAGCTTCCAATATGGACTTGAACAAATATGAGGGATCACTAATACAAATAATTTCCAGATTAGGGAGCACCCTCTTGAGGCTTGAATTGAATCTAGACTTCTTATTCTTTCTCCTAGAAGGTATTTTGTCTTAATAATTGCCTTCCACTAGTCTTCTTCTTGGGTTATGAATATCTAAACTAGTCTTTCCCCTATTCCTTCATTCATTAGCATAGGGTCCCTAATGCCAAACCCTCCATAATTTTTAGGATACTTCACAGTATCCCATTTAATCAGATGGAATTTATTTTTTCTTATTTTTCCTCCTTCCCATAGAAACTTGCAAATTTAATTTTCCAAAATAGAGAGAATACATTGTGGAGCAAGAAGCATATGAAATTGATAAACTGGTAAATAAAATAGGAATTCCTTGATTATAACAACACTCACTACAAGATTGAGCCATCTAGCCCCCCAGGAAATGAATTTTCCTTTGAATTTTGAAAGAACACCTTCCCAATATTGGGATGAGTGTGATTTTAGGAAAAAATGAATTCTTATTCCATGCTTCGACTGATTGAAAGCCCATTATTCATATAATTTGTCATTGATTTCTAAATGAAAATATTCCATTTCTAAATCTAAAATTTCCTACAATATTTTTGACCTCGCAAATATTCAAGAAAATTATCTAGAACTCTTTTAAATCTTCTTGCTATTATTGAGGAATCTCCACCCAACAAAAGCATGTCATCAACAAATTGAGAGTGATTTATTCTCTTGATACCTATGACAAACCTGATTCCTTGGAGTTTCTTACATTTTCTTTCAAATTTGATGCAACAACTGACCATAGGGCCTGCAAATTATAATTTCACACACACACACACAACATAATTATGAAATCCACAATAGGTAGGCACATGAAATCATAAATAATTAATAAATAAATAAAATATTTACAAGAGAATATTGGCATACTCATTGGCCTCTCATTCCTCACTCACACACACTTACACACTTACATGCCTCATGGGCTTACCTAGATTTATACAAGTGGATCTTAACCCAAGTAGGTTCTATATCCTAAACTAACTCCCATAATATCTCCCATGATCCATAAAATCTCTCACCTGGTCCCTTATCCCTAGATAAGAGCTAACTAATGCATAATTCTCTCACTTCTTAGAAAATATTCTCAAACCTTATCCTATTTACAATAATCCTCATTCTATCTTAAAACTATAGGAAAAATACATTAAATAATTAAATCCTAAATTTAAAACTAGCTCCTTTAGTAAACATGATACCTTAAGTTAGATGAAACTACATCATACTCCCCAGGTAAAATAAATTCATGGTCTCCTGACCATTAGTCTTCATAAGATGATAAAATCCTCCTGGATCCCAAACTTTCACTTATAGTAAATCAGTTTCTCTGTCATGTTGTTGATGTTCTATGGTTGTCCTTTTTTGTCTTCTAGGCTTCCAAACTTTATGTTGTAATTCTCCTCCTTTGTTGATGTAGACTTGAGCAGTCAAATGTATCATGTTGTTGTCTTTCTGCCTCTTCTTGCAATATCTTGGTTTATGTGCCTTTTCCATCAGTTTCTTTAATCTTTCAATTTCAATATCCAATCTAGTTTCAGGCTTAAATTTACTGTTATTATCTCAGAACATTAATTCATATTCATCATCATTTCCTATACTTGCATCCTCATCATTACATTTCAAACTACATTTTATCTCAGGTTCCACATCCACAACTTGATTATATTCAGGTTCCATCAACATCTTCTCTAGCAACTGTAGTTCTTCTTCACATTTCATCAACATTTTATGATCACATTCAAAAATTGTTTTAGTAGATTGGTCTTCATCATTGCATGAAATAAAATTAGTGTCTCATCCATCATTTGTAACATATCCTTCATCCACACACGAATTTTCAGATTTAAAACCAACACGATTGTTATCTTCCATCGATGATTCAATCATCCTATGCGGATCTTCTAAATAGATTGTGGCACCATTTGTGGGACTCAAGCACACACCCACATCAACATACTTCATTTCAACATCATCATCATCCTCACCAACCATCGTTCCTTGTTCTGGTTCACAAATGAATACATTCATCTCGATTATCTCGAGTGTTTATGCTTCCTTTAACAGAACTTTCAACTTGTGCTTTTGTCTCCTTGCCATCAACTGCTTGATTGGCCATCTAGCTGTCTTCTTCATTATCCATCTATGTTTTTGACTATGTAGCAGCTCCATCAACACATCAAGTCATGCCTTCAACTCAACAATCTCTTTCTTGAACTCTTCATCATGTATGCCACTTTCTATGGCATCACTGTGGTTTTTCTATGAATTCTGCAAATGACTATCCATAGTCATCTTCATCTCCTTCCTTGTTCACTACAACCTGCAATTGAACTAACACCTTACCAAGTTAATCCCTTTGAACTTGGTTAATGGTTCACTTCACTTGAACCTTCTTACTGAGCACTCCTTTGTACTTTTCTTCCTTTGCTGCAAACAGTTGCAATATCTCTTCAAATTGCATTTACAATACATTGACCAGACTTTAGGTGTCAGGCTCTATGGATCATGCAGCCATTACATTCAATGCACTTTTGACTCGGCTTATGACTTTAATTTTCCTTTTGACTTCAGACTTCTAATTTGACACCAACTTTTTTTTACATCAATAGACCTTGGGTGTCGGTGCAACCAGAAACATACCCTTTTATATAATAACTCAAATTTTAAATTAACTCCAACTTTACTCAACTCAAAAATACTCTTAAATGGAAATTGACTCCTCAATGCATTAATTCTTAACTTTCATTTTCCATGAATTCTCACCTATACTCAAAATAGAAATAAATTTACACAACTTTACACTAATTCACTCATTTTTTCTCACAATACTAACTCTCTTTCAACTCTCTTTCAAGACCCTAACTCCCTCAATCACTAATTTTCTCATTAACCTTCATTCTTCTCATCTAATATCATGCAAATAAAAATTAATCCCATCTCAACAAACCACTAATTCTCTTTCATGCTTCTTCACCGACTCACAAATACTCCCACATAATGAAATATTTCATTTTCCATCCACTTTTAATGAAATCAAAGTCAACTCTTTACATCCACTTATAGGCTAATGCACACATTCTATGGCATACCATAATATATATTATAAAATTCATTGCTTTGGTATACCAAACATGCACTTCACATTAAAGGATGTGATAAAGAGTCCATTAAATGCCTTTGAGTCAACTCAACGTGCAAAATTAATGTTTTGTATCATGCACGTAGAAACATAAAATGGTTGTGTCCACATAGCGAATGGACAATGCCCAAACAACAAACTCTCTCACACAAATTTGTGAATTATTGAGTAGTTTATATTTGGAAGACGGGTGGTTGTGTTCTTAAAAAGTTGAGAGAAATCTCTCAACTGCGTTCTTCAAACACATAATCAAAAATATTTAATAACAGGTTCTTTAATAACCAAATATCTCATTCCAAGCGGAAACTTGTTCTTACCACTCAACTTTCACGCATGAGGTTTCCTCTACTCCAGGTTTAGCTTCATTCTTTGTCGTGCCCTTTTACTAATGGAGCTTCCACGCTCAAATCTGAAAGTTGTTCTCCTATCACATGCTTGTGTATCAATTGTAACTACTCCACCTGAAGCTTCAACCTTGCGACTTCGTGCTGCTGATTCCTAAGTGCAACGATATCTCGGAATTTCAGTTTTGTCGATAGTCGAATTATGAGTAACCAATGACCTTGACATGACATGTGATGATGAAGATTCTCTAGTTTGTAGGGGATGAAAATCGAAAAATGTTTTATGAGTAACCAATGACCTTGATATGACATGTGATGATGAAGATTCTCTAGTTTGTAGGGGATGAAAATCGAAAAATGTTGTTGGTCGCTGATCACCTGTTAGAGAATTCTTACGTGATGACTCTTCCAATTGTCTGCGTAAACTCTGATTCTCCTCCAACAGATCCTGGGATCTATGGGTTATGGGCCCACTTGTTAAACACTTCACACACATTGGCTGACCTGCAACCATGCACACGTCCTAACAACTCTTCCAGTTGCGCCAACTCCTCATATCGGTGTGATCGAACGATGATACTGAGGTTGCATATGGCATGGCTCACATGCTCAAATTCACAGATCTACAACTACAACACTCTCCAAAAATTTCTTCCAAAGTATCATATAAGAAACAATGCTTTCTATAGATCAAATGGTGCTACCTCACAACTTTTAAAATCACCTTCATAAACTCCATGCAACAACACGAACAGAAAGCCTATGCCTTTCAGCATGCGTTTAGCAGTGATTAACTATTCTTGAATAGCTCTTCTGAGATCGTGAGTTTGGGCCTCTCACGTTCAACACAACCTCTTCTAAACAAAAATCAGTTGAACAACGCTATCGAAACAAGAACAACCTCTCAACAGAGCATTTGATTCCGCTCTTCGGAATCGAACATTTCTTCCATGCGATTTTCTCTCTATGGTATCAGATAGCGCTTCCAATTGCAAGACACACGCTCCTCACTGTCCTAAATAACTAGAGTGTGCTCAACTGATTTGTCGAGGGAAGGTGTAACTACATTGCTCTACAACACCAATCTGTTCATGTACCTCTCCTGTCGTAAGTCTCCCACACGTTGGTCGATCGTGTCCAGAAAGGTACCTTAAACAGTATCCCAAATGGAAACTGGAAAAAATGTTCCACAGAAGTCGACACCGAAAAATCCAAATATGTGGAAAATAGTGCATAAATTAATAAATTCGGCCAAGAAATTGGCAAAAGCAGCCTCAATCAAAGACCTTTACCTATGCCTACTCTCCCCTTTGCAGAATGCACAATTTTCTCTGCACACTTCACACAGTGAAACTCCTCTCTTTATGGATTCAAAAGAAATCGATTTGAAATACAATGATTTCTCCTGCGATTAGATTTATTAGAATCTCCATGAATAACAACCTCATCTCTGGGTAATCGTATCATTCTATTTAAAGTAAAAATAACCAATCGATTCCTTTTTATTACATAGCAAGAAGTCTACCTTCTCACTCTTCACTAACTTGAGGAAACTTCCCTTCTTTACCTGCTATCTCCTTTAGCTCACGTCTCCATTTTCTCAAACGCTTCATAGTAGTGAGCTCTCCTATAAATCAGCTCATATAGTAGATAGATCAAATCTCCGTAGCAATATATCTTCCCTTAATGAAATTCAGGGATTCTAAGCTTCAGAGCCTTGATCTATACCAAAAATGACGCAACAACTAACCATAGGGCTTGGAAATTATAATTTTACATACACAACATAATTCTGAAATCCACAATGTCTGAAATCCACAATCGGTATACATATAAAATAAAAAATAGTTAATTAATAAATAAGATTTTTACAAGAAAATGTTGTCATACTCATTGGGCTCTTATTCCTCATTTTCACACACTTAATGCTTCATGGGCTCACCTAGATTTATTTAACTGGATTTGAACCCAAGTAGGTTCTAGATCCTAAACTAACTCACATAATATCTCTCATGATCCATAAAATCTCTCACCTAATCCCTTATCTCTGGATAAGATCTAACCAACCCACAATTCTCTTACTTCTTCCAAAATACTCTCGAACCTTCCCCTGTTTACAATAATCCTCATTCTCTCTTAAAACTATAAGAAAATTACATTAAATAATTAAATCAAAACTTTGGAACTAACTCCTTTAGTAAACATGATACGATAGGTTAAATACACTTACATCAAAATTCCAATTTGTGTTTAAGGGAATATGCCATAATGATATACAAGAAGGAAGATAAGGGGAATCTTTGGAAAAGGCCCCGCGAGGCACCAAAAATCCCAATGAATCTACCATTAACAAGGGGGAATCTAAGGAAATTTTATGCAACGAGAAACCCAATGAATGAATTTCACATCAAAGCCATTGTTTTTCATCACCTTAAATAGGAACTCATGACTCACCCTATTAAAGGTATTTTTCATGTGAAGTTTGATAATCATGCCTTTGTCTTATCTGTTTTGTTTGGAATTGAGATCCCTTTAAACAAGAAAAACATTATTAAATATTTTCCTATGCGGCAAAAAAAACCTCCTTGATTTTTTGATATTATTTTTGGAAGAAGGGGCTTATGTCTTATGGCCAAAATCTTAAAAATCACTTTATATGAAACATTGCAAATAAATATGGACCTAAATCTTGAAAAAGAAGCAGGGCTTAATTCTTTTAGAACTAATGTTGAAAAGGAAGAGTTACTTCCAACCCCATGCATTTATTTTTAAACTTGTAACCCACCATTATGCAAGAATCAAATTTCATTACTTTCCAATATTAATGATAGAAGTGGATAGAAAATCTATCGAGGCCTAATGCTTTGTATGGGTTGAAGGATAATACTTCTTGGCATATTTCCTCTTCAGTGAGATATTTTCACGGGGGCTTCACTCAATGAACTTCTCACCTATCATGTGCGTTCGTGGCATATTAAACAACGCTCTTAATTTGACTACATATTGGAAAATACCCCTAAAAATCACATTATTTAACTCCCTACCAATACAAGCCCAACATACCTTCCCAATTTAAAAAACCCCTACTTTCACTAGATATTGTAGGTATCCATTTTTTCATTAACATTTTTGATACCCCTTTATATTTTTTCATTAACTTTGAGCTCTATTTTTTATACCTACCAATATAAAAACCCTTTCCCCCTATATATCTCCCACTATATTATGCCATTTTTTCCTCAATATATATCCCCCAATATGAACCCATATGGTATGATATTGCTCCCTAGTGAAGCCCCCGTGGATATTTTATCAAAGAAAATTTATCCTCCTGAGATACAGATTTGGGAATCTATTCCAACATTGATAATTCTACTTTAGGGCTTCTTGGGGCCATGGCATTGTACAAATCACTAAAGTGTATTACCTTCTCGTGGGTTGAGAAAAATTTGATATTTTAATACCTTTTTCTATTATCTATTTGATGTTATTTTTCTATACTTGCTTCTTTGCCCATTTATGGAAAAAAATTGTATTCATATCTCTTTCCTTTAACCAAATATTCCAATACTTTAAATGCAAAATTTCCTCTTCCTCTTTTAATTCAGTATTATAAGTTGCAAATCCTTCCCTTTCTTCCTTAAAAAATTCATTCGTCACAAGGCCATCCTCTATTTTGGGTTGTAGTATTTACATTATCTTTTCATGTGCTTGAATCACTAATTATCTCTATATTCATTATTCTTGAGCCCACTTTTTTAATGTTCTTTTTAATTGCTTAATATTTTTTCCCGGATACTCATCAAGTTTCCCATGACCCATTCACTCTAGACTTCCTTTACCATATCACTGATTGTTGATAATGTTTTGGAGATACATTAGAGTAGAGAATATAGATTTTTGAACAAAATTGTGCAATTACACTATGGTGTTCCTTTTAGCAATTATGTCATGCTTTTAGAGTTTATCGCTTTAGAGAGTTTCAATTGGATAACACTATGCTCATTTTTATTTTGTTCCCAAGAAAATTGATGAGCCCCAATTTTGGTACAATTTGGGCTCATTTTGGCCTATTTTACTCGCTCAAACCATTCATCTTTATTTGCTTATGCATGCATTTCTTAGTTTATTCATGTTGTTTGTAGGAGG